>PVJI01010262.1:0-61321 GCA_004026765.1 Micronycteris hirsuta
TCATTTGTCACATTAGGTTGTATTCGCAGGTTCTGGGTTCAGAACAGGGATCTATACTTTGAGCCACCATTTAGGCTATGACAATCACCATTTTCATTTTTCAAGATGGCTTTGGGGGACATTATTCAGAACACTCTGTATCAGGACCTACTACCCTCATGCACAGATAAAATGAGTCAGATGTACTAACCAAATATATTAAAGTTAATTCATTATTGAATTTATAATCAGCAAAATTTATATACGATTACAAACACAGAAATCACTAATTTGCTCCATAACAACACCATTCTGCAATGTCTATAACTTCTACCCTCACTACATTCTGCACTATTGTTACAGGAGGGATCTGACCAGATTTCTGGGCAGAGGGGAGGGACCCCAGAGGCAGGTCGGGATTCCAACTGCAGCTGACAGGTGATACATTTCCATATCCCTGGGTAAGGGTAAATAACCAGCGGCTTGTGACACAGCAGGATGAAGCTTGCACAGAGTGTGTGTGGCCTGAAAAGGTCACAACACTTGTGTAACGTGGATGTTAACATGTCAGCCGGAGAAGAGGCAGAGACACGGAGCAGGCTGATGACCGTGTTGGACGCAAGCCTGGATTGGCTGGGCATTTGGACTCTTCCACTGCATGTGGGATTTTGGACCTGGGCTTTTAAATGGAGGCCGTGTAGAGACTTGCCACTCTGGTTTCCCTTGCTTACCCCATTGGGGGACTGAGCATTCCTGGGCCTGCTGGCCCCAGAGACAAGGGGTAGCATTCCTGCCCCCCCCCCCCCCCGCAGGAAGTGGTGACAGCACAGGTGACTGGTGTTGCGCTGCACAGTCCTGCTCCGCTGGGCGCATAGATGCACTGGCAAGCCAATGGCTAGAGGGTTGGGGTGCAATCACTGGACAGTAGTCAGTGTGCAGAAGAAAGGGCAGCATGTGGCAAATAGGATGCCAGCAAGCATAGATTCCAAAAGATGCGCGAAGCTGGATTGTGACTAGGAACAAGCTAAACTGCCTGGATTATCGCACTGCAACCACTTGTGTTTCCTATAGAATGGCATTTTTAAATGGAAAGAGGGACTTCAGGCACAGCCTAAAAAGCTCATCGTCCTGATAAATGCTGGCATGGTTATCTTCTTTGGGGGTTTTAAAGAGAATGGGCTCTAAGGCAGAAGTCTGTCACTCTTCCAAAATTATGTAGCTTTTGAATACACAGCCCCTTTCCTTTTTCACCAAGCCTCTGCCTCCAGAGTTTGCCCATTGGGCACCAGGCAGTAAAAATCCAATTGTTGTTTCAATAATACCGTGTGATAACCACCTTCTCAGTGGCTGAATAGAGCGTCTACAGGATATGATGAGGAATGTGTTAGTTTTCTGCGGCTGTTGTAACAAATTATCACAACCTTGGTGCTTTAAAACAACAGGAGTTTATTTTCACAGTTTTTGAGATCTGATTTTGGCAAAATTCATTCCAGCATCTACAAAATCATAGCAAAATCAAGGTGTTGGCAAGGCCATGTTTCCACCGTAGGTTGTGGGGGGCAAACTGTTCCTTGTCTCTTCTACCTTCTGGTGCCACTGGCATGCATGGGCTTACCTTAGCTGGTAACCATATCACCAGAATCTTTGTCTCTATGACCACATTTGAATATCCCTGATTCTCTCTTAAGAGGACAATTGTGCTTAGGTATAGGGCTCACCAGGATAACCCATAATAATCTTATCAAAATTCTTAATTTAGCTATATCAGTAAAAAGCTTACCATATTAGATAAAATTCAGTTTCCAGGTATTAATCTGTAGAATCTTCGGGAGCTACTATCATACCACAGTGCAATCAAAGAATGTGCTGACAAGCACTAGCCCTAAGCGGGGCGGCTTCCATTTAAATATATCTTCTGAAACGAATCTACCATCTTGCTGCTCCCCAGCTGACCCACCCTTAAAAATCCACAACTTGTTTTCACTTCAGATTTATTGTTGGTCTTTGAATTTACCAAGCTTTCAGTTCTTCCGAGGTCCTCTGATGGTTGAATTTCAACTTTACCAGACATCTTGAATGAGCTCATTATTTTTAGTATCACATCTAATGTAGAAATTTCTACAAATATAATCCTGTCCTTTATCACCCAATCATTGATATAGGACAATTAGCCAAGGTTTTAAGTGTGTGCATAATGGTAGAGTATTAAGGGAGAGTTGGAGATTTTGACATCATTTGTATAACTGAAGACTACAAATAACACTGAGGATATCACATATTGGCTCAAAATACTTATATTTTTAAGGGGCAACAATTGAATCAGAAAGTCTATAATTATACTCTGAAGTGAGGCATTCTCAGCAGAAACCTTGCTGTTTGCTTTGACCAGTAAATCTTAAAGCTTTTTTTCACCTAAGTAATGTGTTGGTATCTGTTATACCTACAGAAAAGTGGCAATTAGGAGGACGTGTTTGATGAACAAGGGCGATGCTGAGAAAGTGTACATACTAGACTTAGCAGACCAATATCTATCTGAAGACAAGGGCAGTAGCCTGTTGCACTAGAAGGCAAAAAGGGATTCAGGAGAGCCAGGCCCTAGGATCTGAGAGGTGTCCCAGATATTTCAAGAAAAAAAAGAGTATCCAAAACATAAAATGTTATGGTCTATATTTTGCGTGTATATATGTACATATGTGTGTATATATGTACATATGTACATAATTATACACATTCAAGTCACACATATTCAAATAAAATAGCGTGAAATTAGGTATCCATAATTGGAAGAGATTTTTGAAACTGAAGATAAATTTAAAATTTACTTATTTTTTTATTATGAGCACAAAATGAAATCTAACTATTAAATTATTCATTTTACTAGTTTTATGATATGAGAGAGGCTTCCCTTAGCCACAAAAAATACATGTAGATATGCTTGACAGAAACATCATCCGTGCCACTTTTTATGGAATCCATACTTTAGTCAAAAGATTTAGCTTGTCCATTTCTGGCTACATTGTCTGCTGAGTCATTTCTTTAATCCATAATGGTTCCACACCTGCCTGTTTCTTCTTTGAAATGATTGAGTTATTAAGGCCTCTACCATATTATTACTAACTTTGTATTCTGTTGGTGCGACAAGTTAAATTAAATTTGAGGATACATCACAACAGTCAGCAACATGATTCAAGACCTTTCTAAAGAACAAAGTATAGGTTGGTTTTAGAGAAAGGGCCAGGAATCAGAGATAAAATATTTGGTAGTACATGAAATCAGGTAGAATATATTTTGAAAGAGTTTGTAACATAGAGAGAGCGAGTTTAATTTCTCTGCAAACTTAGAAGAAATATACTCCTAGCTGAGGGAAAAGGCAAATGGCTATATGTTGAGAAGAAATCCTATCCTGGCTTATCATCCATACCAAAGGCATAAAAACCCATTCTAAGGTCTGGTTCCATTTCTTCCCAGAATACCTGCTTGACCCAGTGAGTTGTGGTGGAGTTGTTGAAACACTTTGAAGCATAAACTCAAAATTCAAGAATAAAAACATGGTGCTAATCTCCAGTCACCTAAATATTTCACTGGTTTCTCAATAACTTTGGATCTATTTATGGGGGTTTGCACATACTTAAAGGGAGAGTACAAGTTATTTCAGCTTGAATTATAAAATTGAGTAAAAATTCTGCACTATTCAATGATCATATATCTAGACAAGTAAAAAATATACTGCCTCTTTTATTTGAGCGACCTCAACTCATTTGACTACCAAATAAGATAAAGAATGATTCTACTTAAGTCAAATGACAGAGAGCAAGATAATCAACTATTCAAAATTTAATGTTTTCCCTAGCTGTTTAAAATTTCTCAATTCATTCAACGATTTACTTCTAAAGCTAAAAGCACTGATATTTTTAATGTACTTTTTTAATGCACGATTCTTGGACACTTTAATATTTTAAGTTTGCATAGCTCATAATTATAATGCATATTTAATATTTTTTCTGTGATACTGAATGCTATTGACATACCATCCATCCCTTCCAGTTCATTCCACTGCAGTGCCCTTTGGCCTCTTCCACGGCAAAGTGACTATTTTCCCCTTTGTAATTCACAAGTACTTTGGAGGAGACAATTTGAGATGATATATCTTGACTCACTTCAAATATTTGTCCTTCAACATTTAAGAGAGTGGTGTAGCAGTATTCCATTTTCCTTTATTCCTTTCACGTTAAATAGAAAACTCTTCCATCAGAGAGAGCTGTCACTTCTCTGAGTGTTTCTTTGCTCAGTCATTTATTGATCACAGCATGGTTGTATGTATATTTATTTTATTTAATGGCGGATACTCCAGTGCTATTGCTATGTAATTTGCTGTTCAAATATCTTAGCTTTGAGCATTGGGGGCTTTTAGTTTGGTCATTTTATGCTTATGACATTCCTTGCTCTGTTTTGAGGGCTTCTTTTCTTTCTGTTCCCATTTTATTTCATATCTTCTTCCTGGACTGGAATCAATCACTTCTGCAAAGAGTCCTGTGAAATGCTCTTCCATAATCTCTGCATTTAATAAACACTCCAAAATACATCTAGTCATGTGACTTTTCCCTTTTTGTTTGTCCTCTTCCTATGAGGGAATATATGCGTCTTCATTATTCGACTTTTAAAAAATTCTTAAACATGTTTTTTTTTTTTTTCCTTGTCCCTGTCTTATTTACTTCTTTCCCGCTTTATGTAACTTCTCTTAGATTGGATCAATTATTTGTGTGTTTTATTTTCTCTCATGAAAAAAATCTATTTCATATTCTGCACTAATGTTTGATGACTTGCCACTGTTAGATTCTCTCCTCAAGAATGTTTCCTTTAGAATGTGAAATTTCCATTTCAATTCAGCTTCTGTATTTTTCCTGGTAGTCATAATTTTAGTTTCAAAGACATCTGTCCTCTATTTTCTGATAACAGCTTAATTTTGTTTTTACATAAGACATTATTGTTAGTTACTTTGAAGGTCTTAATTTTATTTACATAAAACTTATGATACTCTCCCAGCATTCTTTGTTTTCTCCTTGAAATTCTGTTATATTGATTTTTCCTTCATACTATTGGTTTTCCTTAACTGTCAGTTTTATCTGTCGTTGTTTGCAATATTTATAAATAGGGCCTACTACTGAGACATACTGTTTGCTTATATATACTCATATGTTCTTAGTATAAGAAACACGTTTTGCATCTCTGGCTATGATTATAGAGTTCTCCTAGTAGTGAGTTAGTGGTGTGTACGTAAAGGGTGTTTCAGAGAATTGTGGGAAAAGCATCTCTTTGGCCTTTTTTTGGTCTGCAAGATGCCCAAGTTTTTTGCTTAGGCCCCAAGTTCTCCTCTGGGGGTCTCCAGAAGCCTATCCTCTGATTTAGATTGCTGTCTACCTAGTTTTATATGAGAGGAAAATAAAGAAAAAATTTGCTAAGTGAAACATGTGACAAATACAGCTGTTCCATAGCCCTTTAAACACTTACCCGGTCTAGAGTCCTAACCACTTCCAAAATATATATATATATATATAAAGAAACAAAAACAAAAACAAAAAAAACTACTGCTTTTCTACCTCTCATTTTGAAGCTAATCCAACTATGATCTGAAGGTGAAAAGACTTTTTTTTTTTTTTCATTTCTGATAGACTGGTGAGGACAATAAGGAGATTGAGAGAGTTCTTCTGCTTGTGGAGAATAGCAGGTTTCTTGCTCCACTGAATTTAACTATGTCTGTAATAACTGCATGCATTATATTTCAAAAATACCTGCTTATGTAGGTAGGCTGTACCCTTTATGATTTTTCAACAATGGGATTTGTACTGATTCTTTTAAAAACATTTATATTGTGAATTTAAGAGATTGAGGTAGGAGGAATGATAATCCTCTATGTTAAGTCAACCATCTCTGAACTAGGAATAACCACTGAATTTTAAAGGAAGTGAAATCTAAAAAAACAATTTGCCATAAAAATAAAGAAAATTGTATTACATTTTAGAATTGTCTAAATGAACTTTGTTAGCTTTTAATGAGATTTTGTATTGCAAAAATATTTTCAATTTTACTTAATTGTTTTGTTTTGTTTAAAGAAAAACAGCTACTTTTTTCACGGCTGAGGATTTATGATTTTATTGCTTGCATAAACAAGCAGAGAGATATGAAGTTTTTGTCTAACTTGTTAGCAATTTGGCAATATGAAGTCAGAATTCTAAGGGGAAATATATATAGCTCGAGCTATACTTAATGAGCAAATATGCTTGTTTTGCTCGTAAGTTTTTATACTTTTTCATATTTTAACATTTGAAGGTAATGTTTCATATCTAGATTTTTTGACTTTTTTAAAATGAATTTAACAATCCTGGCAAGTGGTAAAATGCAATTATCACATGGGAAAATTATCTGGGGCTAACAAAAGATCATGCTTTTAAAAACAATGCCAGCCTCCAATTTGTAGCAGACTTAAGTAGTCGTGATTGAAGGCCCAACACATATTTGCATGGTAAAAGATAACCCATTTCTATTCATTATATTGCATACTTAACTTTATTAGGGATTTGACTTTGCAACACTTTCTGTAATGAAACAAGATGAAGGAAATCACTGTATATTTAAATATTATATATAATAAGCATGTTATATATAATGTGTGTATGATTCAGTATAACTATTTAATATATGCATTTATTTATAATAGATTATATGTCATATATGTAATATTATTTTTAAGATGGGAGAGAAAAGGGAAGATGAGACCTATAAGTAGAAGAAATGCTTTGCTTTAAAGCACTGTGTTAATTCATATCATATTCAAATATTGCTATATAGAGCAGCAACAACATTAGCAAAGTGACATTGTTCTCTATTATTTTTTAGTATTACTGAAAATTACTTTTTTGTGGAATTGACTATCAATTAGTAACCACCAGATGAGAGCCATCTTCTTAGTTTTCGAGTTTTACTAGAGATAATTCTCATATAATGCTGCTCCTTTAAAAATCACCTTTACCACACAAGGCACACATAAAAGTAATTAAATTTAATAGTCTCATTGCTTTTAAGAAAAGCCATATGGTGCACTTAGATTGCAAATTGTAATTGAAGTCAATGAGATTTTCTGTAGAAAAGACTTTGAAAATGTAGCTGTGTAATCGAATATATATATATTTGGTATATATATATATATATATATATATATATATATATATATATATATATGCCACTTTTTCTTGACCGAAGCTTTGCCCAATATCTTTTTTCATTATCTTTTTCATGCATACTTAAAAACATTACAGCTTGACCATGTCTTGCCATTAAAAAAAAATCCTCTAAAATTAATGATGATAGAGTTTATGTATGCTCAATGCATCCTTTGCATTACCTCTCTATCTAAATTTTAATATTGCAGCCATCCCTTATCTAAATTTTAATATTGAGATCATCTCTGGAACTACGGTTTGGATTACAACTGCAGTATGCAGCTGAGGCATGGCCCAATCCATTCACACATATTTGTTCAACTATACACTATCAAATGAAAGTTCCGCTAAAAAAGCTATAAATGCATTGGAAAAACAAGAATAGAACAAAACATGGAAATAGCCATAGCTTTACTGGTTTCTCTTATTTAGAATAAATGTTCACAGAGTTTTACATTCCAAATGCGTATGAGAGAATGAGAAAGAAAGAGAGACAGAGGAATTGGCCAGGGAATACAAATTAAAGGGACTACAGAAGAAGCAAAATGGTGCATCCTGTCAACCTCTGGACTCTTACATTCAACTTGGAAAACCATGGACTTCGGTAATACTTTGGGCCTTCTTCTGCTGAAGGGTCACTGTGGCAGGGCCAAATGAGATTTCAGTGTGGAGGCAGAAGTGTAGAGAGAAGAGAAAGGTAATATCTATTCAGCAAAGGCTCACAAAACCCTCTGTGGGTTGAGATTCTGGTGCTTAAGAATAGTTAAGCACATAGGGCTGAAATCATGGGACATTATTATTGACTTCTAAACCTTGCTAAAAGGCTTTTAATTAATAGCAAGATCCTGAAGATAAGGAAAATAACTAAAGAATCCCAAAAGGGTTGTTTTGCCAATTCTAATTGCTTGATAGCCTAAGGATGGCCATGTGTCGAATGCCTTTGCCAAGAAAAATTTAATCCACATCACATATAAAGAATAGGTTACTTCTGAAAAATAAGTGATATTGTATTTACTAAAAAGAAAATATATGTTTATTTCTCATAAAATGTTATTGCATTAAAATGGAATATTCAAAGATATAAAATATTTTATTTCACTAATAACAAAACTGATTTCCCACGCACATTTGGTAATTAATTGATGTATATGAAGATGTGGTATATACATACATGCACTCATACAGAAATTACATTGGTCACATATGTAAGATACATAATTCAATATATTTTATGTAGTATTGTATATAAAAATGATAATTATTGTAAGAAACTCTCAAATATTAAAATACTAACTGGCCTCATAGTGTTCTATTAAGTGGATGTTCATCGATTTATTGACTCCCCATTTAATCTGTTTGTGCTCTTATATGTTATAAAATAAACTTCTAATTTTATAAATACAAGACTTTTAGCTGTATAGAAAAATTGCAAAGATGATACAGTTCCATAAAGCCTATACTCAGTTTCTTTATTGTTAACAGCTTATACTGGTATGTACATTTGTCAAAACCAATGAAAAAATATCAATACCTTATTATTATTAATTAAGCTTCATTCATATTTACGTAGCTTTAAGCTAATATCTTTTTTCTACCTTATGAGCTCATGCAGGATATGTTACATTTAGACATCATGTCTATTTAAAATGTTCTTAACTATGACAGCTTTTCAGGGTTTTGATTGTTTGTTTAACAGCATTGACAGATTTAAGGAATATTTTACAGAATGCCTGTCAATTGGGATATATCCTGATGGTTTTTCTCATGATTGGATTTGGCCTATGTATTTTTGAGGAGATCACAGAAATAAAGTGACACTCATCAGACCATATCAAAATCACAGGCCATCACATCCTTACCACTGTTGTTAATGTGTTAGTTAATCTTGACCACTTGAGTGAGGTGACGTTTGTCAGGTCTCTTTACTGTAAAGTGCCCTCCCATCTTCATACTGTACCTTTTGGAGGAAATCACTGTGTGCAGTGCATTACTTAAGCAATAGAGAGTTATTCTTCACCTCCTGCAAACAAAGTTTCTTTATGAATTATTTGGAATTCTTCTGTTCAAAAGATTGACTGTTTCCTTACATTTATTCCTGTATCTAATCCTTGGTATCACTGTGGGCTTGTGAATAATTTGTTCTTTGGTTTATAATGAAAGACACCTTTGTTTAGTTTGACCTTTGGCCTTTGTAAGCTCTTTCAGTTGGCTCCTTTGTTTCTTTAACTCCATGACTGTGTGTGTGTGTGTGCCTGAACACTGTCTCACTTCCCCACCCTGTGAGAAGCTCCAGGCTTACTTTGCATCTCCCCATCCCAACTTTAGAGTCAGCCATTTCTCCAAGCAGTGCTAGTTCCCTCTAAGACTGGAGGATCATATTAGATACTAAGATCTGGGTGCCTGATATGCTCATTGCTTCCTGCACGCCCCTGCTTCTAGGCCCACACAGCTGACAAACGAGGGGATATATGTTTATATTTAACCTTGTATACTCCCATGTTTATTTACATATACACATTCTATATGTCTGTATGTATGCCTAGTTTAATGTACCTTTATACCGATGCATCCAACTCTAATCCATTACCACATATGTTATTCCAAGCTCCTCCTCTTCCGCTTATCTGTTACCTCGTCCTCCAGTCATGAGAAATCTGGCTCTTGCCACTGCCGTGCATTTACTTAATTGTTCAGGACTAGTATATATGTCCAGTGGTGTAAGAAATGTTAACCTATAGCTCTGATTATGTGTGCTTTAAAAATTGCTATGTTAAAGTATTATTGAAATATTTGTGAGCCTAAGTAAAAATAAACACATACATATCCAACATAATTTATGCAGCTGTTTGTGTTAGATTGTGTAAAAGATACAGCTATCTTACAGCAATATACTACACTACAGGCATGCCTGGGAGTCTTCTGGCTTCTTTTAAGCAAATAAGAATGAAATGTTATTGCTTGTAACTTGTATTAAAGTTTTAAACTCCCTTGGCCATGCCTGAAGCCAGGCGTGTTCTATTATTGAGGCGTGTGTAGACTGATGGCTTACGTCTGCTCTGAAGGGCTACACAGCCTGCTTGACTCTGTAACCAGTGAGACATAAAAGAAACTGCTGGAACCTTTTGCTTAAGCTCTTTGGAAACTAAGATTTGCACATAACTTGCTGTTTATAATCAGGATAAGTGTATCCCAGGGAGCTGTGCGTGCAAGTCTCTTAGTCTCCACTGCTTATCTGTGTTTGTTTTGTTCCTCCTGCTGCCTTATATCATTTACCTTTAAGAAAGATGTATATGAGTATACTCTCAAGTCTTGATGTTCAATCATATGACCCTGTGACAGAGACTCCCGGGGCTATCTGAGGAGGGATTTGCCATAATAATGTACTTTCATACAGAATTCAGGCATTATATTATAACTGGGACTCAGGGGAACATAAAGTTATGAGAGTGATGCCCATAATGACTTCCTACCCTTCTCTAGACTCTCTTCTTAATTATGTATCTAATATGTCTTCCTCTTTTTAAAGATGGTCGAAAAAGGAAAAAAAAAAAACACTATATCTTAGATTGTTGAGAAATTTCCCTGGGACAAGTTCTTATTCGAGTCCATTGACCTTTCATGAACACACATTATCTCTCAACAAAACACTGTGTCCAGGTGGACAAGGAGTAAGAAACGAATTGACATTGACCTGATCAGGGTCAAGTGATCAAAACCAATCAACTTTGTCTGAGAACACAATTGAATTATTTTCACTGGGAAGTCCCAACTTCCACTCTGTGACTAAAACAGATTTTACTTTTAGAAATGAGGAAGGAATCAAATAACCTTAAGTAGCATGCTACATAATTTCAGTGGCATGGAAAATACAGTAATTTTTCTTATGTTTTTCACTTATAATTCCTATAAATTCTGAATTAGGTTTTTCATATGTTTTGGGGACCACCTTTAATTTCTGTTTTAATTAGCATCATCCCCCCAAATTAAAAAATATTGGCTGTAAAATTAACTAAACATGTGATCCTAGGGTATGTTTTGCATGTTTTATTTATATGTTACAAAAAATCTATCTGCCTTTTTATTTATGATCATTTTACATTTTATTTACATTTAGAGAGTCACTTAAATCCTAATTTGGTTAACCTTTGTTTTCTTTTGTTTCATATTTAATAACTTTTAAATTTAGAATGTTTAAAATACTAATTTCAGAGTTTGTCACTAATACCTAAGTTTCCTTCCTTTTTTTTCTTTTTCAAGGCGAAGGATGAGAGAAAGAGAGGGAGAGAAACATCAATGTGTGGTTGTCTCTCACGTGCCTGATACCGGGGACCTGGCCTGCAACCCAGACATGTTCCTTGACTGCGAATTGAACCAGCAGCCTCCTGATTGACAGGCTGGCACCTAATCTGCTGAGCTACACCATCCAGAATTCCTTGAGTTTTTTTATGAAACTGTAAAATTTCTCCATTTTTCTTTTGTATAAATTAGATGAGATTTCTATTTATTTCTTAATTCAAAGTAATTGTAAATTGAGTAATATTTTGCTTTTACTTTCATAAGTAAAAATTTAAATTTATTCTTTGGAAGAAGCTGTTTCTTTTCTTTAATGCTTTTTCAAACATTCTATAGGTATTCCTAAAATATCTGTATTATATTTTTTTGCAAGAGTGACCTGCTGAAAATAGAGTTGAGATAGAACACTTTATTCCTGTTCAGTATTTTTATTACTACAAACCCAAGGAAAACTTTCTATCAGTCCTAAA
Organism: Micronycteris hirsuta; assembly: GCA_004026765.1. Classification (NCBI taxonomy): domain Eukaryota; kingdom Metazoa; phylum Chordata; class Mammalia; order Chiroptera; family Phyllostomidae; genus Micronycteris; species Micronycteris hirsuta. Next base: position 11,960 of record PVJI01010262.1, read on the forward strand.
TATCTTGGATTACTAATTAATGGATCCATTCTATGGTAAATATAGCATCGAACCTGCATGAAAGGTCTGAAGTTTTCTAGATTGAGGTGAATGCGATTGATATGTATGGCTTTTGATTTATGGCAAATAGATAGATGAAAAAAAGTGTTATTGACTGAGTGTGGTGTCTCCCCCAAATTACAGGATGGAATTCTAGTCTCAAATGCCATGGTGTTCAGAGATGGGGAGTTTGGCAGGTAGTTAAGTTTAGATGAAGTTATGGGTATGTGGTCCTCATTGATGACATTAGTGAAATAGAGATCAGAGGGCTAAGCTATCTATCTATCTCTCTATCTATCATCTATCTATAGATCATCTATCTATCATATCTATCTATCTCATGAGTACACAGCAAGAAGGTGGCCCTCTGCAAAGAAGGAGGCCCTCTGCAAAGAAGGAGATGTCCCTTATCAAGAACCCAGCCAGGCTGGAACCCTGATTTCAAAAAGTCAGTCTCCAGATCTGTGAGAAATTAATGTGATGTTTCTAAGCCACCCAGTCTATGGCATTTCATTACAGTAGCCTGTGCTAAGACAGATGTTGGTACCACAAGGGGGATGCTGCTGTAACAAAACCTAAAACTGTGCATGCGGCTTTGGAACTGGGAAATGGGTAGAATGTGGAAGTGTTTCAAGGTTCATGTGAGAGAAACCTGCAATTATGATGAAGGAACTATTAAAGGAAATTCTGTTAAAAACTCAGAAAGAGGAAAACTGTAGAGAGAGCTTCCATCATCTTAGAAAACACATAAACGATCATGGACAGCATGTTAAGAGAAATGTGGGCAGTAAAGGCCATCCTGGAGAAGTTTCAGATGGAAACAAGTGACCGGAAATCGAAGGAAAGGTGATCCGTTTAATAGCATGGCAAAAAAGGTGGCTGAAGTATGTTCTAGTTTCTGTGTGAGGTAAAACTTGGTAGTGAGAAGATTGGATAATGAGATGAAGATATTTCCAAGCACAGTGTTGAAAGAGCAGCTTGGTTTCTCCTGAGTGCCTCCAGTAAAATGTAACAGAAGAGATGTAAATTGAAGACGGAACTTCGTATTCCTTAAGCCAAAAGGAAACAGCACGTTCATATTATAAAAAATGGGAACATTTGTTCCGAAGAGACTAAGTATATGACTAAGAAATCATTTGATGATGAGACCATGGAGATGACTCATGAACTTAATCATGAACCATTTTTGCCGAAAATAAAAATACAGATGGGATTATGCCAACAAAGATGATGCTAGTTCAAACTAAAACGGACATATAAGGTCCAACAGAATGAATAAAGGCTGTTAGATATCTTGAATTCTATAAGATAAGACATAGAGCTATTCTGTTGTGATCAGGTACTTGTCCTCGAGAACACAGCAAGAATGATGTAAAAGGCAATTCGAAGATTATTAGGCCAGCCCCTGTGGCCATAGATACAGGGGATGAGGCTAGTTCCTCCTCAGTTTTAAATGTGTGGCTGCCTCACTGGTATCAGTGGGCCAGTTGTAACCCCAGTAGGCTTGAAGGGCACAGCACTAAACCAAGGAAGATTAGTCTTGTTCCTTAAGCGCTAATGGGATTTTCCTTGCTAGCTTTTGCACTTCCTTGGGATCTATGGCCCCACTTTCTTTCCTATTTCTCCATTTTAGAAAGGGAAGGTCATGCCTGTCCTTTGCATTTCCAGCCATTGTGTTTTGGCAACACATAATTCTTCTGATTCCACAGGTTTGTGTTGGAGAAGTTTGCTTCAAGATGAAATACACCTCGAGTCTCACCCAGATCTAATTTAGATAGTATCCATAGGAGATTTTTGGAATTTAGATATTCTAGCGGATGGTGAGATGAGTTAAGATTTTGGAGACTGTTGACATGGAATGTATGCATTTTATATGTGAGAAGGACACGGGTTTTGGGAAGCTTGGGGTGGAAAGCTGTGGACTCCACTGTCTTCCCCCATCTACATGGTGAAGTCCTAACCTCCACTGACATGGTATTTAGAAGTGGAACATTGGAGAGGTAAAGTTGGATGATGTCATGAGAGTGAGGCACTCATGGTGAGTTTAATATACTTATAAGAAGAGACCAGGGCATTCTCTCTCTCTCTCTCTCTCCCTCTCTCTCCATTCGCCTGATGATGGCAGAATGCAGCAAGAATGCACTTTTTTGTAAGCCAAGAAATGGGCTCTCGCCAGAATCCCAACCATGCTGGCATCCTGATATCAGACTTTCTGCCTCCAGAACTTTGAGAAATAAATGTTGTGTAAACCACACAGTCTATGATATTTTGTTACAATAGTCTGAGAAAACTAATATACAAGGACATTGTCATGCTTCAGATGAAAGTTTGTAATATCAGGAAGGATTGGTAACTGTGGTTTACTTTCTTGTTTTTCCTTGCCGCGATTTAAAATACAAATCCAATGTTTGCTGTGCCCGTTTTTCTCTGTCTGTTTGAAGAAGCTATCCCTATGCCTCCAAAGGAGACCAAATGCTGTCGTGTGGTGTTGTGCAGGGCCAAGCATTGCAGTCACTGTCTTCTAAGCCACTGAACGTTTTTTTTCCCAACCTATTAAGAGCAGATAATCTCTGCAATGACTTGTATAAGCCCTTGTTTCTCTCCCTCCACACCCTCAATGGCCTTTCCAAGGTGCACTGTGCATTCCTCTAGTCCTACTGCTCTATTTATTTCTTTCAGAATGTTTTATTAACTTATCTTCCACACTTACCACCATTGTTTTCTGTCTGCTTGGGTTTTTTGTGTCCTACAGAAGCTCTTATTTATGGTACTTTATCAAATACGCTTATTGAGAAGATTGGATACGCATGGAGGGAGAACACAATGCCCTCTTCTAGAACAGTGCAGCTATGAAAAAGTTGAGGTGTTTGTATCCTGTGTTTCCCTCTATGACTGATGACTTTTAATTGGACGGAAGGTTTCATGTTGAACTTGTGTTTGTTCATAGCTCAAAGCGTAACAAACTGGTGAAAAATCACCTCTTTTTTCATTGTGTTATTTGCTGCTTATAAACACACATAATCGTTACAGAAACTACTGTGTTAAGATTGGAACAACATCTGTAGTTCTATAGAAAAAATTTTAATCAAAATTTCTGTATTTCCAACCAAACATACCTCTATACTTTTAAGCAGAGGACAATAAGTGAATAAAACCCCCAAACTTAACAATACTGTAATAATTTTGCAACTTAAAAATATTAGGTGGTTATGGTTATTTAGTATAATAAATGATATTTAGTAATTAAAATTGCAGGCATTTGTCTATATAACTGTACATTATATGTATCTGATATGGACACTATATGCTTTATATTCTATCGAGTGATCCCGTAGGGCACCCTAGAGTAAGACTCAAGAAATGATCCATCTACAAAAGTTCACCTTAGTTTAAAGTATTTGTAGAGATAATTAGAATACTGGAGCTGTTCATTAACATTTCAAATCTCATTTAAATGTAAATGGTAATAGTCTCTCTTTCTGCAACACTAAGTAGTTAGTGTCTTTCATGAGTAATAAGTAATTTGTTTCCCATTAGCTACAAGAATGAATAAAGAGATAAATCAAAATCTGATAAGAGTCACAGTTCAAATGGTAACCTATGTGGAAAGGAGAGTATATAGAACATTGTTTTCACTATTATCTCATTATTAAAAATACAACCAATTTACATTTCAACAGATTTGGTATTAATTGGCCTTTGTTGTGTTATCTATAATAAATATATGTAATTATGAAAATATTTTTAAGATTATATAAAAATAAACTTAATTTTGAAATACATCTTATTCCATCTCAGATTTTAATAGTCTAAAATATTCATTGCACAGAAATAGATTATAAGAAAAGACAAAATCATTAAAAATGTAAGTAATACAAATCACATACAAAATGTTCTCATAATAATATATTATTGTAGAAATATATTTTAGGAATTTGTGAAGATGAGATTAATTTATTAATTAATTATTAATTTTCAGTGAACTGTCCTCTTTATTTATCAACCTATCTCACTCCTACCTACTTCACTATTTAAGTAACCAGTCATTGTTTTTGCAATGCTTTTTAAAATACAATAGTTTCTTACTCAATTCAAACATTGTTCCTATCAATTTTCATAAAATTGTCTATGTTTATATATATATATATGTGTGTATGTTAGAATGTGTGTGAGAAAGTGTATATATTTATTTTTTAACATTTTATTCATTTATTTTTAGACAGAAGGTAAGGGGGGGAGAAAGACAGGGAGAGAAACATCAATATGTGGTTGCTTCTCACGTGGCCCCCACTGGGGACCTGGCCCACAACCCAAGGATGTGCCCTGACTGGGAATCGAACCGGCGACCCTTTGGTTTGCAGCCCACACTCAATCCACTGAGCTACATCAGCCAGGGCATATATTTAATGTAATATGGAACTATTCATAAAGTACCAGTATTCTATTAATACTGTATTGGTTATAAAATATTGTCATTGTCTCTAGTATCTAGTTCTCAATAAGCGATCACTACCCCACCTACTACATAGTGCCATGGTAATGAGTATGAAGTCAATACATAGATGGTACACTTTCAAATATTAAATAAATGACTTGGTTTGTTATTCATCTTCTCTGCATTTTAGTTCTGTCAGCAGAGAAAATAGGGATACTGATCTATCTGCCTTAGGGAGTTGTTGGAATGACTAATTTAATGCATATAAATTACTTGGGATGTGTTAAGGGTATATGCTATTTTATAAAGTTTTAATTACTTTTAATATTATTTAAAATGTGTAAACTGTATGTGCAAATATTCTCTCTACTTCTCTTTTAAGGGTAGGTAGTTATCACATGAGATTTTAGGCTTATTTATCTCTTTCTTCAGAGGCCTAGATCTTAGGATGGCTGATTATCGACTTTATTCTTACCACCTTCATGCTAGGATCCCTCCCAGTCTTGACTCATCACTCAAAAATAGGAGTTCCAAAGGCAGATATTGGTGAAAGGGTACTAACTTGCAGTTAGAAGATGACTAAGTTCCAGAAATCTAATGCATGGCATTGTGATCACAGTCAACAAAATTGGATTATGTCATTCCAAGTTACTACAAGACCAGATTAAATGTTCTCAACATAAAAAAGAAATGGTAACTGTGTGATGTGACAGAAGTGTTAAGTAACACTGTGTGATAATCACATAGGAGTATCAAAGCCACACATTGCACACCTTAAATGTATACACTGTTATAGGTCCATTGTTTCTCAATTAAAAAAAAAAAGAAGTAGAGTAAGGTGGGGAGATTTTTCACTATTAAACTAGAAAAATAATTCATGATAGTATGTTAAAGACATGGGGAATAAGTATTTTCTAACACTACCTGTGGATGTAATTTGATGGAATTTGTCTGGAGGGACATTTTGTAATGTTTATTCAAAGTCTTTAAAACATGTACATACTTTTTGAGCAATTTTGCTGCCAGTCATTTATCATTAGATTTGACTTATAAATTTTTAAAATATAAATTTGCTTCTATTAGGGAAAATTATGAAGAAGCTACATATGTTCTTAAAAATTCCAAGAGTGGGCATTTGGTTAAATAAATTACGGTTTTTCAAACTGTGAAATGTCAGGAAGTTCTTAAACTCAATGCTGTGAATGTTTATAGATACAAGGAAATATTCAACAATATAACAAGTAGGAACATTAGTCATGGGCCCATATGTTGAGTATAATTTGGTTATTAATTGGTGTTAATTAAAAGTCTATGAGAACTGTAAAATAGTATAAATAGGGGTTCCTTCTGGCAATGGATGTTGTGGGTGCCCGTGGGTGGGGGAATCAGCTTACCTGTGGTCTGCAATTCTGCCTTAAAGTGATGCCCACCTTTCAAATTCCAGAGGTTGAAAAACCCAAATAAAAACCACCGTAATTCCTAAATCCCTTCATAGGTCAGTAACCTCAGTAATATTGCAGTTTTAAAAATACTTTTGTGGACTGAATTATGTACCCTGCCTCCAAATTCATGCATTGAAGCCCTAACTCCCGATGTATGGTACTTGGAGATGGGACCTCGGGAGGTAATCAGGTTTAGATGAAGTCATGAGTGTGGGGCCTTCCTGATGAGATTAGTGCCCTTATAAGAACAGACACCAAGCAGCTTACTCTCAACTCTTTGACACACAGTGAAAAGATGGCCTTCTGCAAGTCAGAGAGAGAGAGTTCCTACCAAGAACTAAATTAGCCACTATCTTAAAATTAGACTTTCTAGTGTAAAGAACTGTGAGAAACAAATGTTTGTTGTTTAAGCCAAAACAACAATAGCAACCTCAAAAATAAAACAGAGGTCTCCCCAGATCAGTACTGTTTTTAGTTGGCATCTAAGTCAACCTAGGAATAAAACACAGAACTAGCAAAACACATTATGAAGAGATAATCATGTCATCCCCTTACCCAAAGCTCTGCCTAAGCATGGTGGCTCAATTGGCTGAATCCAAAGGCAAAACCATCAGTAGTTTAGTTATATTCTGCTAACCCTGCTGAAGGTAAAATGTCATTTGGAGAAGCTATTAGCTTAAATTATGTGACTAGCATGTTATGTTGGCTCTATTTGCTACATTCTATGTGCAATGTTTGAAAGATTTCAATATGCCAATGATTTTATGGCATACCAAAGTTCTTATAAAGTGCTTTGATAGAACGTGTCATGCTTCTATAAAAATGTGTCATGCTTCTATAAAAATGAATAAACATAAATATAAACTTGATAATTGCGTTAGTATTAAATGAGTATTTTAATTTTATATTTTCATATTTCCCCATTTAATCTAACAACATGACAGACAGGCCAGTGATAGATAGGCAATAAATTTGTACTGACCTTTATGACATTATTTGTTATTTATATTAATCCTACGTACTTGAGACATTTTCATTTGAAAAGAATTTACCGATGATGAACCATACTTTTTATACTTCATGATCACTATTACATTAAATTCTGTTTGTCTTTGTTCTTGTTTTCTATTCCATTTTAAAAATTGCACCAGGGATACTAAATATCATGACCATTGGTCTTTCTTCTTGTCAACAACGCTCTGCAAAATGTTTAAAAAATGACATAAAGATGGAGCATTTAAATTTTACTTGGTTATTGAAATTAATTATTCTGAACCTTCTACCTGATGATGTGAAGCTGCAGAAGGAAAAGTTTACCTCAATACATATTTATAGATGGGTTATATAATAAACACACTATAAAAATATGTAATGATTTGAAGGGATAGGACCCATAATTTGAAATTGTTCCCATCTTCTCAGTCAGCTTATTTATTGCAATCAATTGTTCACCATGCTGTTGAGGACCCTAGAAGCTTCACTTGAAATATTGTTATGTAAACTTTCAAATTAAGTGTCTTTTGTATAGTTCTGTGAATTTCTGAACGTAGAACTAAGTGATACTGACTTTGTGACTATGTAGCACATGCATTGATAACAGTGGTGAGACTGATGCATACACCTCCTAATAACTATGGAAAAACTTATTTGTATTTAACAGATAAGGAAGGATGTACTTAACAATATTTTTATGCTGGCAGAGTTGCCAACTCAGCCAAGTTTTAAATTAATGAAAAATTTGAGGCATGTGATATACAATATCAAAGGGATTTGGAGTTTTCATAAGAACCTTTTGTAAATGGCGAAATTAGAAGACAGAGGAAGACAAAGTGACAGTGAAAAGACAAATGATACTATCCCATTGCTATTATAGAAAACCTTGGCAAAAATGAAACCAATAACCAGGGAGGAGGGAGGCCCTAATCATATTACTTCAAGCTTAGTATGAGAAACATCCACTGGCTCACACTGCCATCCCCAAGCTTTCATAAGACTTGAAAAAATCTAATAATCACAGAGTCATCCCAGGAGACATTTAGTGATGAAATTTACAGCTGTCCAGGCCCAGTGTAAGGGATAAAGTGTTACCTATGAAACTAAGAACTACAGTATCATAATTAAGACGTATACAGAAAAATAGCAGAAGATGTCTGAAGAATAGTCACTATTTTGAATGCTCAGATTAAATGATTAGGTTACTAATAACTTCATAGGAGATATTCCATTTCAAGGGTTTATTTGATCAGTACTGAATGATCAGTAATTATATGTGGTATTCAATATTCACTGAACATTAGTTTTGTATTCTTTCATAACATATTACTACAAATTTAGTGTTTAAAACAAAACATCTTCATTACCTGACACTTTCTGTGGGATGAAAACCTGGCAATGGCTTACCTGAATCTCCTTAACAATCTCTCACAAAGCAGCAACCAAGATGTCATGGGCTGGGGCTCATCTGAAAGCTCAACTTCCAAGCTTTTGTTGCTCTTCATAGAATTTAGTCATCAAGGGCTGTGGAGCAGAATCCCTCAGTTCTTTGTGGGTGGTTGGCTGGAGGCCACCTTCAGTTGTTTTTGACACATGAGCCTCTTCCAAGCTTCATCAAAGGCTATAGGTAGACAAGGCAACACAGGCAGGAGTCTAGCAAGACAATGGACACAATTTCCTATAACTTAATCACATTAGTGATACACCATCATGTTTGCCATACTGCACTCATTGGAATTTAGTCTCTAATCCCAGGCCAGGGATTAAGAAGAGTGTGAAGGATATGGGTATTATTAAGAGCTCTATTAGAAGGTATTGACTCCAAGTAATAATTTAAATATAATAGCTGTGCCCCTCTTCAAGTTTGTAAAAGGCACAGTTAGAAAGTCAATACAAAGAAGGGGAGATCATGCCCTTCCCTGTGCCATAACAGAATATGCTTGCTAACCTGTTTAGAAATGCCGTAAACATCAGCTATGTCAGATTGGTGGTATAATATTAATGACACTTCCCAAATCACTTTACTGGAAATAATGTGAATGTGTAACTCAATGTCCTTTCAAACTGATGCTTCTCATGGGGCCTTCATTCTGCAGAGGGGGAAGACAAAAAGCATATATATATAACAGCAGTAGATATAATTTCTCATGTACCTGACATTGGATATGTGAATGGGAAAACACTTTGGAAATTTCTAGGGAAAGAACATGGAAGGAAGGAAAGGGAAATAAGGAAATATTTGACCTTTGTGTAATGGTGTGGAAGGAAGGCTAAATTGTATAGAATTGTTCTGTCCATGGAGAGGACTTAAAAACACACACAGGAAATTTGGACTTAGATTTGTAGCCCTCATATACGAAATCACTGTATGGAGTCCAGGGGGCCTGTGAAGGTGTGCACACACTCCATGACACAAGGTCGAAGGGAGTGTGACATGGACCAGCAAATAGAAAACACTATGACAGATCAAGAGAGAGAGAAGTAAGCAGAGGTAAGATGTTTACCTACATATGAAATAAAAAGGAAAGCCCTAATTTTTTATTTTATGTTGGGCCCCACAGTTTGTTTAGCTACACTTAGATAGGGTGTGTTACTAAGAATGGTTATTCATATACCATATAGAGATTGATCAACACATCCCACAAGCAGCTAAATTCAGAGGCCCGCTATCACTATGGAATTTTAGGAAATTACTGTGTGGTGTTCCCACGCATTGGAAAACATATCATTGTGTCTGAAGGATCCCACGAGAAAAGAAGGAAGCACAACATTTAGCAGGTTTATTTGTGTCCTGATGGGCACACAATTTTCACTTGGTGTACACATGTTATATGCCATAAAGTGACCAGGAAAGAGACAACCCAAACGGAGACTTGGGAAGCATCAGGAACTGTGAGACTTATAAAAGGCTGTTCTTTGGAAAGGGCAAGTGACCCATATAATCTTGCACACTTGATATTAGAAGTATCTGTTATGCTGTATGCTAGAACATTCTCTATACCTTTGAATATGTCAGAAGCAAGTATGGTTGGATGTCAACAGAGGCAGTAAGAGGGTCCTCATGGCAAAGAGAACTGACATAAGGGTGATAAAGTGTTGTCTCTACACAGGATTTCCAGGAGGGCTTATTGTGGAAAGTCTTATAACAAATACAAACTGATATGCTTTTAATGGTAGGATAGATGTGATATTTATATCTTCACCCAACTGCAATGAAGTGGGAAATGAATAATGATTCTTTAATCATTTAAACCACCCACAGCTAGCAGTAAACTAAACATCATAGTTGAGTTCAAGCTGGCATCTATGGGAGGAAAGTCAGGAGGGTACATATTTTGTAATTGGCAAATTTCTCGCTACAGGCACTGCATAGACAAATACTCCACATCTGATAAGAGATTTTATTCACACTCTTGAGACTATAGAACTATCTCTGTTTATAAAACCGTATAATGTCAACTAGCTCAGCTGAAGATTATCTTTTTGCCAATAATATATTCATATCTTAATAATTGGGACTAAACTTTATTTATAATATACAACACATTTTACCATTTATTATTTATTCTGTAATGCATACCCTATAGGTGGTCTGTGTTTTCAACAGAATAATGCTTTAATTAATGGAATCTTTCTCCTAGCCCATATTTTTTGGAAATAATATTTTACGTAAATAAATATTGTAAATTAATTTGTAAATTAATGTAAGGTAGGGTATTGGGGTATTTATTTCCTAAGCAGACTATGTGCTATGAAAGATATATAAACTTTGAAAACATCGTTTTTTTAAAGTATGGCATAAATTATTAGCAGTGAGTAAGCATAGAATAAATCTTTAACTATGATTCAGAGCATTCAATGGGGAACTCAAGAGTGGGAAAATTTTAGTAAGCCTAAGTAGGTAATGCATGTGAAAAGCTATTGTTTCAGGGACTGCAGGTACGACCCACCCCAACTCCAGGAAACCATAAGCAGTTCCATCTTTGTGCCTCAAAGTGATATCTGAGCCACTGTGTTCCCGGGAGAGACAGACAACTGCCTGGGACAGAGCTAACCACCCAGGGTGAGAATGCTGCAGTTTTTTTTTTGTTTGTTTGTTTGTTTTGTTTTGTTTTGTTTTAATCTAATTTTCCCTAACTTCAAACCCTTCACCACACTTTGTTCTCTGTTATAAAAAGGCTGTCTTGAAAGGAAATGTAAGATGGTGTGTTGGGGTACACCCCTGCCATCTACTCAGATTGCTGGCCATCTGAATAAAGCGCCCACAAAGATTCAATCCCTGTCTCTTTTTATTGGGTCTGGCATATGATAGGCAGCTTGAATGCTGGCAGGCTTTTCCGGTTTCATATTGTACTTCTTTTTATCTTTATATGATGGAGGCCCCATAAGACAATAATGGAGTTGAAAAATTCCTATTACCTAGTGACATCATAACTATCATAATATCCCAATACGATGCATTACACATGTGTTTGTGGGCATGCTGGTATACACAAGCCTAATACTCGCCCAGTCATATAAAAGTATAGCACATATAATTACTCAGAGTACATAATATTTGATAATAAATGACTATGTTGCCAGTTCATATATTTACTACACTCTCTTTTATCATTATTTTAGAGTATACTCTCTCGACTTAGAAAAAAAGTTTGCTGTCAGACTGTGTGCTGTGTTATCCCAGCAGCAGCCTCACGCATCTCATGTTTACTGCATCTCTGGACTGCATCACTTTCTCTTGTACTTCAATCTCATGCTGTTTTGTTCATTGTGGCCACTAAGCATACAAAGCTCACTACCAATGTTGCCCAGTAAGAGTCCACATCAAGCAACTGACCTGGAAACAAAGTCAAAAGTGATTAAAGACTATGAAGTAAAAACTCAGTGATGGTTGTTGTTTGCCAGTCAGGTATGTCCCATTCGACCATAGCTACGTCCTTGAAGAACAAGGCGTCAGAAGCTGTTAAAGAGTCTGTTCCATTGAAAGCAGCAAAACTAACACATATTTGAGAAAGGCCGGTATCACGAAGCAACTTCTAATGACCTGAGTTGAAGACCAGATGCAGAAATGTATACCTGTCAGCACCATGATGATCACAACTAAAGCACACATTTTTTTTTGTGTTGCTGGAGGAAAATCTTAGACCCCACTATGATGTTGAACTTACTTTCGGCTCTGGATGGTTAAAATAATTTAAGAATCATTATTCATCACATAATACAAAAGTGAGTAGCAACTCTACCAGTGCTGTTGTGAAGGCAGCTGAAGAAATTTTGGAAACTCTAGATAAGCTGATTTTGGAGGAAGATTACTTGCCAGAGCAAATATCTGATATAGATGAAATTTCTGTATTCTGGAAATAGATGCCTGAAAGAACAAGATAGTGATCTTTTTAGGAGGCAATGCCATTTGGTACAAATAGAAACCCTTTGTGATCTGGCACCATGAGAACTTCTGGGCCTTCAAGAGTATCAGTTAGCACACACCGCCAGTGCCCTGCAGGAGCCGTGAGTTACGACTGACCCAGCTCCTCTTCCTGGGTGCCTTCCTAAAAGTTTATGCCGGCAAAATGGAGAAGTGTTGTTTGGAGAATATTGTTGATAATGCTCCCAGACACTCTCCTTATACTGGTGATCTTCATTTCATTTTTAAAGTGGCGTTTCTCCCTCCAAATACCACCCCTTTAATTCAAATAATGGATGAAGTAATTATAGCAGTTTATAAAGCCTAATACGTGAAGAAGACCTTTTCCTAAACTATTGGTGCAACCAAGGAAGATGCAATTCTGAAAAGTTTATAATATATATGACTGAATCGGGACTTTGCTTGGTCTTATGATTATGTTACCAAGGAATGTATGAGTGACATCTGTAAGTAAGCACTCAAGAAATTCATCCATGATTTCAAAGGATTTGCCAAGGTTGAGGAGGTTGCAAAAATCAACCAGGCTGTGGCTGAGGTGGCAAAAAAAACTTAATGTGGGTGTGGATGAGGATAATATTGAGGATTTCTGAGGAACTGACTAAAGAGGAGTAGTTGGAACTGGAACAGAAATGCATAAATGAAGAAAAGGCAAGAGAAAAGAAAACTGCAGGAGAAGAAAAAGAAGACCCCCCACCCCTGCCACCAAGAAAATTCACAGTAAAGCATTTAACAGAATCTTTTGCAGGCCTCAACAAACTAACTGAAATGTATGGCGACATGGACCCTGACATCAAAAAGTTTGTAATAATAGAGAATAAATTGCATGGTGTACCATCAGATTGCTAACAAATCCATGGTGAAGAAGAAGAACAATAAACAAACAAGAATATCAAGCAAATCACCTTGAAAATATTTCTGAAACGAGTAGGACCTCCTAAAGAGCTCAGGCAGGTCAGGAAGTGTCCCAGTAAAAAGCATCGTTACCACAGGAGAGTAAATCGTCAAGCGGGTTATTGCTCCTGAAGACTTTCCAGGGAGGTGGATCCTGACCCCGCGTAAGTTTAGCCTAATGTGTGTGTTTGTGTCTTAATGTTCAACAAAAAATATTTCGGAACGAAAAACGTTTTTAAAATTTCAATAGAAAAAAGTTAACTAAATATACAAAGAAAATTTGTTTTTGTACAGCTGTACCAATGTGTTTGTGTTTTAAGTTAAGAGTTACTACAAAAAAGTCCAAGAGTTAAAAAAATTACAATGTTTATAAAACAAAGTTAGAGTAAGGTGAAGCTAATTTTTTTTGTTGAAGTTGATTTACTGTTGAAGGAAGAGATGATTCATAAATTCTGCGTAGCTTAAGTGTGCAGTGTTTACAAAGGCCGCAGCGGTGCCCAATGATGCCTTAGGCCTTTACGTTCACTCACTGCATACTCAGCAACTCACCCAGAGCAGCGTCTAGTTCTGCAGACTCCATTCATGGTAAGCGCCCTATACACATACCATTACTCATGTTTGTTTGTTTGGTTGGTTTTTGAAGATTTTATTTATTTATATTTAGAGAGAGGAGAAGGGAGGGAGAAAGAGCAATGTATGGTTGCCTCTCACTTGGCCCTCACTGGGGACCTGGCCTGCAACCCTGGCATGTGCCCTGACTGGGAATCGAACCAGGACCTTTTTGTTCCCAGCCCGCACTCAATCCACTGAGCTACACCAGCCGGGCCCATTACTCATGCTTTATAGCCATATTTTTACTGTACTTTTTCATATTTAGGTATGTTTATATACACAATTTTTTTTCATTTGTGCTACAGTTGCCAACAGCATACAGTAAAGTGACATGCTGTGCAGGTGTGTCGTCTAGGAGCAATAGGCAGTACCACGTAGCCTAGGTGTGTACATTGTTTATGTGTGTATAAGTGTGCTCCGTGATGTTCACACAAACATGAAATTACTCATTTGAACTTTTTTCACTAATCATGGAGCTGCAAGTCAGAACCACACTGAGATATCACCTCACATCTGTTAGAATGGGCAGTATAAAAAGACAAAGGAAACATATGTTAATAAGTTTGTGAAGGAAAGGGAATATTTACACATTGTTGGCAGGGATTTAAACTGGTGCCGCCATTAGGGAAAAAAGAATGCTGCACTCTAGTGATGTTCTGTCACTAATTAACAGTGCACCCTTGCGCATGTCATTTGTGCTGAGCCCCGTTTTTTACACTTAAAGAATGACGGTGATGGACTGAGTGGTTTGCATTGTCATTTTGAAAAATGTTCTGTGCCTATATAAACAGTCCAAATATAAAGTTGACACAGTGATTGAAATGATATCTATTTTTGATACCTAGTTTTCATGTATTCCTCTTAACTAAATTTTAAACACAATGGAAAAATCCCCTTAGACTTCAAGTGTGCGCTTACATAAACATCAAAACTGCTAGCCCTGGCTGGTGTAGCTCAGTGGATTGAGCGCAGGCTGGGAACCAGAGGGTCCCGGTTCGATTCCCAGTCAGGGCACATGCCTGGGTTGCAGGCCAGCTCCCCGGTGAGGGCCACGTGAGAGGCAACCATACACTGCTGTTTCTCTCCCTCTCTTTCTCCCTCCCTCCCCCTCTCTCTGGAAATAAATAGATAAATCTTAAAAAAAAAAAATGCTGAGTGTTTTACAAAAAAATATATGACAATATTATCTGGATAATTTAAACTCAAATAATATGTAATGTCTGAAGAGAGGTTTGTGAGTTTGTGTTTAAGAATTTACTCTCACACTTTTAAACATCTAGTGTGCAGCTGGAGGAGGGTAGAATGATCCATCCCACCATCTGTTAGGGAACAGACTGTAAGTGCGATACTGGTCATTACTGGAAACAGCGGTGTGCAATCATACCTGTGAGTTCATAATGTGTAATAATCATGAATCGATATGAAAATATATCGATCCTTTGCTTTTTTGCATTTTCAGAAGTTATACCAAAATGCGGGTTTTGCATTTAGATACAAATTTTTACACCAACACTAATTTTAATATTTTCTTTCTTTTGGAAATTCTTAAAAGAAATTAAGAAAATGTTCTAATGAATGAAAGATTATTACATATAAATACAATAAATAACAGAGCTATACTTATAAGATTTCTGTTGCAAAGTTGGCATAGTTATGATACCAAATATAAAGCTTAGGCTCTTGAGGAATAACCATTCTGTATTCAATATCCATGAAAGCATAGTGGAAGAATGTTATCTGGCCAAGGGGAAAAGAGATGTATACATTTGCCATTGAAATGATCTGTAAGTTGAGATAGAAGGATCTCTGAATTGACACATTTCATATAAGGTAAATTATTTCCATTTTATTAAATAAACTAATGGATTAAAGATATTAATTCTCTAGTGAAAAACTATTTTCATAAGCAAGTCTTTCTTTGTAGATAAGTGCTTCATGTTGAGTTCCTCAAACTGATGCACTGCTTCTTGGATTCTGTGCCCGTTAAAAATCCATATTTGTTCCAAATGTTAATGAAATCTAGTCACTTCAGTGAATTTTGCTTTCGCTACTTGCCAAGAGTTTTATTCTAAATTTCCCAAAATCTTGTGAACCATCGAATTCATTGACTTTGAACTTGCTGTCATTGCAATTGTCTTTGAATTTAAAAAGGAACCATCTATCTTTTAGAAATATCACACAAAACGTTATTGACTCCACTACTCCTTTGTTTTCCCATCTTGGTGTTTATGTTAGGGTCCAGGTTTTGTAGTTTCTGAACTAAAACTTCCACAGTATGATGTTATTCATTTTCCTATTCATGTCTCATTGACAGTTATAGTTAACCATCTGCATCTTTTTTGGTTAAGTATCATTAGTTGCTAATTTTTTTCCCCAAATGACCGTTTCTTCTTTGCCTCATTATCTTGTACATTAGCAGTCTTTTGGTAGCCGATTCTACCTATCAACATGTAGTCATATTTTTAGATGCTCAGTAAAAGTAATTTATGCTAATTGAAGCAAATTCCAAGTTTTTTTTAGGTTGAGATGCTAGTTGACTACTTATAGTAATATGAAACTAATTACCCTTTGTAAATTTCTATTAATATCAAATTTTATTCTTAATATCTGAATTACTCACATGAAGCAATAAAATATTTGGGTAATCGTGGAAGAGTTTACCAAATGGCCTAATTATGATTGTGTTCACCCCTTCTCCACCATAAAAGGTGTCAAATGTAATTATCCCACTACTGGAAAGCTGTGCAATTCCTTCTAACACTGTAACATTCATGGACTGTGACACATCCAGAGTTATGTGTTAGCCTCTCCAATGATGGGCATTCAACAGCGATGACAATCAGGTGAGTATTGGTGAGTAGAAGCATAACCAAATATAAAAAATAATGGACGGTCCGCTGCTTGTCTCCACAAAAGACAAACTTGTGAGGCAGATAATGGTAAAAAGGAAAGAGGTTTCATTCTGGTGCTGTACAGTCTAGGAGAATGGCAGACTCTGGTCTTAAAGCCCATCTCCTCAACAAGACCAAGACAAGAGTCAGTGTCGAGAATTCCTGCTCTAATTTAAAGTTTAGTCCTTTGGAGTCCACAGTCATCTGCTAAGCAGTCATAATCCCTGTCCAGGTAGCTTATCTTGTCCCCAGCTGCTGTTAATTTCAGGCTCCCTCCTGTAGTCTGAATGTGGAGCCCTAATGGCCATAGGCCATACAGGTAGAGAGACTAGGCAAATGCACCACGCGAGTGCACATCACCAGAAAGCAAACCACAAGGTGGTTAGCCTCTTTGTTCCCCTGGGGTTATATTAGCTTGGGTGTGGGATTGGCTAGTGATTTCTAAAAGTGACCAAATTCCCAAACATTTGTGTATTTAGGATGGGTCCACCTCCCAACCAATCTTCTATTTGCCAGGCTATACTAACAGACCTCTTTGGTCCAGCACCTCCCCATGTGGCACTTTGAATTCTATGGCACATATGCCTTCCTTCCCCCGGTCCCACTCCTGATCTGGTATAGAAGCAGGTGGGGGGAGAAGGCCTTTTTTCTCCATCTAATTATTTTGCTGCTTTTTGCACTAGGGCCCTATCCATTGATATTTGTAGCCTTCCATGCTTAGTCTAAGATCCTCCCCTTGCCATCATCTTGGCCAATGGGGAAGACTCCCTGGTGCTCCAGACAGACTGTCTACTGGACAGAAGGAAGATCATAATGTCGAACCCAGCATTGACCTTGGTCCTAGAAATTGTGGCCTCTCAGTAGAGAGGCTCATTAAGCAGAGAAAGGAGCTGACTGACATCGACAAGATAGGCTTTAACATTGGCATTATCATTTATATTTTCTTCTATTAATACATATGTTCTGGTTTTCAACATAATTGTTTCAGATCTGTGAACACCAAGCCAAAATATGGGCCTTAAACAGCATACCATGTTAATCAGAAAATCAAGCTCTGTTCATTTTTACTTCCTTTCAGTGTTCATAGGTAACATTTCATGAAGCCATAGAATGGGTTTAGGTTGTGATGACAAAACAGTGTTAATGTTATAGGCTGAATTGTGTCCCCCTATAATTAATTGAAACTCTAACCCCTAATCCTCAGAATGTGATTGTATTTTAAAATATGGCTTTAAAGAGGTGATAAGGTAAAAATGAGGTTTTTAGTGTTCCACTCATTCAGTCTGACTAATGTCCCGATAAAGAGGAAATTTGAAAACACAAAATATAGCAGGGAAGCACTCACACAAGGAGAAGATAACGAGAGGACCCCATGAAAAGATGGACATCTGGAGACCAAGGCAAGAAGCCTGAGAGGAAAACAAGTCTGCTGATATGTGGATCTTGGGCTTCTAGCTTCCAGAACTGTGAGAAAGTAAATTTCTATTGTGTAAGGGATCTGCTCTATGGTATTTTCTTATGGCAGCATTAGCAGACTAATATAACAAAAATAGATATAATAGAAATCTAAACTCACTGATACCATCTGAACCTTTTCATTCTGATCACCTCCTTAATATTTCTTTTTAGAATTGACTTTTTCAGTGAACATCCTATTTTATGAGTCAATGAAATAATTAAATCTTAACTTGAAATACCGTAGGTTGTTCAGGTCAATTATTAATTTTGTGCAGCCATGGTTATGGTTAGGCAATCAACCTCAATTAAAATGCAGAATCAAGCCAAACTATTTTGTAAAGTAAAGGAGCATACCCTCATATTTCACAATGCAAATTTCTGTTATTGGGTTCATGTTTTTATACTGTATTTGTGAGTTTCATTTGTGCTCCATGCACATATAGTGTGTTCATCTATATTCTATGTAACAGTCCATTGTATTTTAAAAACATAATTTATTTTGTAGTAGATAAGCATCGTTTTTAGTTTTAGGCTGCTATGGAAAATGTTATTATGAAAATTCTTCTCCGTCTTCAGATTCACTGGTGCATTCATTCAAGTTGGGTACCTATCTAGAAGTGGGATTGCTGAGTTGCAGAAAGCAATTATTTACAACTCTAGTAGATAAGCTAAACAGTTTTCCTAAAGTGACCGCACCAGTGTAGAAATCCCATCAACACACTGAAATTGTGAGATTGTTTGGAGGGTTTCCTTATTCTACGTCCTCTTCAACACCTGTAATTGTCAATCTTCCCATTTTAGACATTCTGTGAGTTCATAGTAGTTTCCTCTTACGGTTTTAATTTGAATTTCCCTAGTTATTTATGAAGTTGAACATCTTTTCATATGTTCATCTTTTGTGAAATGCTTTTTTATTTCTCTTATTAATCTTATAAGGATTTTTTTTTAATTTTGATATTTTGAGTTGTTAATTACATGAGTCACAAATATATCCTTGCTCTACAATTCCTGTCATTTATATTTTAATATTATCATACCTATATTTATTAATGAGATCATAAGTATTTTATAGAGAAATATAGGCATAAATTACAAAAAAGTTAAATAGTTCAAGTGAATATTACTGATTTATAACACACAGAGGCACAGATAAATGGGTGAGGGGCCTGGCTAGTCACTAGAATATTTAAAATTATTTAAAATTAATAAATTGCAATCTCTGCTTGGGGAAGAAAGGAATGGAGGTAGGAAGGAAGGAAAGAAAAGGTCAGAGGAAGGGAGGAAAACAGAGAAGGAGTGGAAAAAGAAGCAAAAAGGGAAGGAAGCAGGGAAACAGAGGACAGAGAAACAAATCAAAGGGCAAAGGGGGGAAAGGGAGGGGAAAAAAGGAAAAGAAGGAAAAGGAGGAAGAAAGAAAGCATACTTTCTTCATAGTGCTTTTAAAATCCTCCCAGTTGCTCAAGCCCAGACCCAGGAGGTCAGCACTTCTCTTTCCTTTATCTTTCATTTGTAATCATATGCAATTACTCCACTTCATAGTTAACCCACACGTGATGATGTTTTCTCCAAATATCAGAAGGGAACTGATCTGGCTGAGCACAGTAAGAACAAAATGGTATAAGAGTTCATGGAAATTGACTTGATCCAGTCTTTGTGGCTCCCATTTGTCATGGTACAAGTTTAGAATGCATTTAATTGGGGGAAAAGTGATTTATTGTAAGTGTATTTCAGATTTTGTGGACAGGAGACAAATCAGTCAAATGTCATCTTTTCAGGCGATTCATACCTCAAAAAATTAAAGTGCAACATATTTACTCCTCCATATCAACCCAGCTATTCTTTTACATCATCATTATCTCTTGGTCTAGAGGAACTCATAATGACATGGCATTATTTTATCTGACTAAATGGGTATTTGTCTAATTTTATGAAGTTCTGTGAAAACAGAACAGAGATTCCATGTCTTTTTACACTGGCATTTCTAATACCCAGAGGGTCACTGACACAAAGCGGAACTTAATACAGAATTATAATATTTGTGTTTTGTTTTTTAACTCTTTTTTATTGTTGTTCAAATACAGTTGTCTCCATTTTCCCATCACCACTTTCCCCCACTCCACCCACCTCCACCTCCTACCCTCAATCCTTTCCCAGTTTGGCTTTGCCCATGTGTCTTCAATACATGTTCCTTGACGAGCTTTCCTTTCTTTTCATCATTATCCTCCTCCACCCTCCCCTCTGGTCACTGTCAGTTTGTTCTTTATTTCAATGCCTCAGTGTATATTTTCTTGCTTGTTTGTATTTCAACTAGTATTTGGCTAGTTCAATCATCTGCCTAGAATTAGAGAGGAAAAAAGGGAGAAGTGACGTTATAACATTCATTTCCCTTAATTTTATGACAAAATTACAAAATGTTAATGTTCATTACAAATATTAAATTTGAGACATTTTATGACTTTGCATCTCTACTAAACTATATTGGATTTGGCAGCATAGAAAGCAGGAATAAACAGAGACAAAGAGACTTCCAGTTATTCCTGCTGTCCTAAAGCTTAATTGAAAGTATATAGGGTAATGTTCAAGGTTGAAAACATAAGACACGACCTTCTGTAGTATAAGAATATTGTAACAAAAACTTTTTGAATGGCTGATTATGCAATATAAAGTTTTAAATCAAATAAACTGAGTAACCTTACTAATAGCTGGACATAAAGCATATGGCCACATTCATAGTTATCACATTATCTAAGCAATCTGTAAAGCACTGTTTTCATGAGAGTGAACTATTACTTTAATTTTGGTCAACATCTGTGAATATTTGCATCAGAGAATAACCTGGCAATAAAAATGGCAATGGTGCATACCAGGGATGCTGGATTTTTAAAAATATATTTTCTCATAAGGCATATTTAAAACAAAGCAAGATGCTTGCATTTTTATTAATGTGACAGACTGACAATGGAATTCTCCTGGCTTTCATCTTTGGTTATGTTATTACCAAGTATCCAACTGTCCCTTACTGTATGTGGGATAGAAAGGTACTACTTGGCCCTGGCTGGTGTAGCTCAGTGGATTGAGTGCGGGCTGGGAACCAGAGGGTCAAGGTTCGGTTCCCAGTCAGGGCACATGCTTGGGTTGTGGACCAGGTCCCCATGAGGGCCATACGAGAGGCAACCGTACATTGCTATTTCTCTCCCTCTCTTTCTCCCTCCCTTCCCTTCTCTCTAAAATAAATAAAAAATAAAATCTTTAAAAAAAAAAGAAAGGTACTACTAGTATTTAGAGGGAGGGAATCAAGACATGTTAACAGTGAATAAAGTTTTCATCTAATGAGTATTAATGCTTTTCATTCTTCAAGTATTTATAAAGTTATTATGTGTTCCAAGAATACTCACATCTCAGAATATTGAGACTGATATTTTATGGAGACAGCAATAGAAAAATACAAAACACATAAATTTAGAAGTGACCATAGAGACTCATTTAATATTCATCATATATTTTTTAAATGTCATAGAATGAGCTGGACCTCCTTTTAAATTCTCTCTCATTCAAATGAGGCATCATCACTCTATAGCTTTCTGTGCTTTACTACCTATTACACATTTGAAAAATTACTTCTTAATCTAAATCTCTATAAAATTCCATACCAAATTTTATCACCACACTTTATACCAACCATGTCATAATATTAAATATTTCATATGCTCATATTTTCTGTTATACTATGAAGCTTTTGATAATAAGAATTATATTTATTCATACTCAAAAAAGTAGACTTTAGTCTTTTAGAAAAAATATCTGAGCCAAATAGCCTTGAGTTGAGCTTTGAAAAATGAGCAACATAGTCCTGAACAGAGTAGGTTCCTTCTTGTTTCCTTTTGTAAGAAGAGCCGTTAATAGGCCTAAATTGTTGGATTTTGATTATAATTAAGTTAGTTAATATTCTGACTCTTCTTATGTATATCCCAAGTTCTCCATAGAGCCTTCCATATTCAGTTGATGAATTTTTATAACTTTATACTGAAATCCTTCAGTAATATTTCAATAATCCTTCAGTAATAATAAGCAAATTTCGACCCTCTAAAACTCCACTGCCTGATACAAGTATATGCTTTATAATTATTTCTTCATTTAATAAAGGCATCAACAAATGAATAGTGAGAGTATATACCCTCCTTACTAAGAAAAGCTGGAGTAAGAAAAATCAATTTCTAGTACATTTTTTTTTTATTTTAGGACAAGAACTAATATCAATAAATCTTCCACATGTTTTATAGAATATTTCACTTTGTCAGTAAAGGCTTCTCATGGATAACACAACTGTAGTTACTGAGCAGTGGCCTGAACAATCTAAATTAAATTTACCTAAATTAAATCCATGTAGATCATATAGTTAATTCTTTCTCTCTCATATACAGAGTGGAGCAGAAGTAGGCTTACACTTTGTACGGAAAATAATACAATAATTAATACAAGAATAAACTGTGTTTTGTGTATGTAAAGCTGCAAACCATTTATATCTCTAATACGCATATTAAATCTCTGATATATAATAGGTAATATATGTGAGTGGAACGTTTCTCCCTCTAATTTCTGGTTATATTATGTCATATAGTTACATGAACATATTTTAAAATGCCTGTGTTCAATATATATATTTATACATATGCATATATTAGTATATTACTGCTTATAAGTTTGATGGTTTGTATCTTTTATGAAGCATACTTGCCATTTGTTTTATAACCATATATCTCATAGTTAACTAATATTGTGCTTATTTTCTTCATGGCTTATCATCTGCCTATTAAGATCTCAGATTCTCTACTTTTTTTTTAAATTACTTTCTTATTTTTCAATTACAGTTGCCTGCATCCTCTCCCCTCCCCTTCCCCCACCCCCTCCAACCCCACCTCCCTCCCCTGCCTCCATCCTCCTCGCTTGGTTCTGTCCACATGTCCTGTGTAGTGGTTCCTGAAGACCCTTCTCCCCATTGTCCCCTCCCCCTCCCCTCTGGCTATTGTTAGATTGTTCTTAATTTCAATGTCTCTGGTTATGTTTTTCTTGCTTTTTTCTTTTGTTGATTATGTTCCAGTTAAAGGTGACAGAAAAAGATTCTCTACTTTTTGATTTCTTTATTTTCATTTGTGTCAGCTGCCTGGAGTTCTGAAAGATTTTTCTAAAGCTTTCTAAATAGATATTAACTGATTCCTTAAAGGCATTGGATGGTGACTGTGAGTGGGGGAGGGGCAATGAGGGGATTTGGGTTTGCTTGCTGGTGGCTTGTGCCTGACTCCATACAAATGAGTCTGGGATTAGGGGCCTCCAACACCCGGAGCACCCAGGATTTTCTCACCCAAGAACTTCCTTACAACCCCAGCTGACTGCCTTAGAGCCCGCCAAATCTGGTTTGCTCTGGGAAGAGTGGTCTGGGCAGCACGGTTTCTGCCCCAGGATATTCCACCATTCTCTGAGCCACTCAGATGGTTAGCACATCCCAGTCCACCCTTCCCCACTCCCTACCCCGCCATCGGGAGCTGGCACGCACTCCCCCAACCCACCCAAAGGCCACAGGCATACCCTGGGGTTCCAACTGCACTGCCCTGCTTGCCCCACACTCCACCAACCCCACCCCCTCCTAAATAAGGAATATGATTTTAGTAACTTTACAGATGAATGCTTATTTAAATAAATATTTTATTCTTGAGAAAGATATTTTTCTTCCTTTTTTGTGCATTTCATTTAGTTTTTACTACATAGAATTGGGTATTTGTTTTCATGCCATCTTTGTCTTGGGCATCTTGATTGCTACCTGAGAAATTATATTCTTTATAGCTATAGCATGTGCCCTGTGACAAAATAAGTGGGGCCATTTAATTATTTTGAATTATAAGTTGTCATATCTAAACATTGTTAAATAGACATATCTTTTCTAAGGAAATGCAAAAGGTAAGATTTTTGGACAGATGAGCTAGAGTCATGAGTGTGTGTTTGAGTCACGAGGAGAGGAAGGACACTGAAACCAAAGTTATCTGTGGTGTGGAGGAATGTGTGTGCGACACAAGGAAGACCGCGATCCCTGCATCTGTACTAGCGAGCGTTTCACCGAAGTAGGACCATGTGTTAGTAGGATGGGTTGGTACATGTTATACCCTTATTTTTATTTTTATATTTTGGCAAACCTGGAGGCTTCTAGTAAATTTATTGGTAAAACTGAGTTCATTGTTTTGCATATGCCTTAGTGTGTAACCCCTTCTATAGAAGCAAGAAATCTACAAAATGCATTAAGTAGGGGTGAGATGCCCCATTGTGAGAAGTCATGCTTCTTTGGGGTGAAACTGACCTCAGAGTACATAATTAAAAATAAAAACAGGAAAAGAGAGGAGACCTTTTTATAAACCTCTGCAAACTACCTCTGGAGGAGGTTGAATGTTAACAATGGTGCCAAGCACAGAAATTTCATGTCTGTGAGAAAAATTAATAGTTTCAGCTGACTAAAGACATTAGCGTGGGCTCTAGGCAAAAATGGAACTTCAAAGGAAAAAGTGATACCATGGAGGAGTGCCTTTCTTGTTGATAACGCTGACCTTGTAGTAACACTGGCCAAAGTGTCTATAAACCCATGATGCAAAAAGTCAAACAACAGCCATTAGTATTAATGTCTTTTTTTTTAAGATTTTATTTATTTATTTTCAGAGAGAGGAGAAGGGAGGGAGAAAGAGCAATGTATGGTTGCCTCTCACATGGCCCTCAGCGGGGACCCGGCCCTCAACCCAGGCATGTGCCCCGACTGGGAATCGAACTGGGACCCTCTGGTTCCCAGCCTGCGCTCAATCCACTGAGCTACACCAGCCAGGCAAATGTCTTTTAATCATAGATACTTTAGGAAACTATCTGGAGAAAAATCGATTAAATGAAATTTCGATCTCAATAATTGTTAAACTACATATTTAATATGCTCATCATCCATTTATTATATTTTAAAGTATTATAGATTTCTAATTTTTCAGGAGGTAAAATTAACTATGCTTTTTTTCCTAATTGTGATAAAATTTCATTCATTTATCATTTAAACTATAATTTTGTTATAGGATTTTGTGTTATTTGAGCTCAAGAATCATTTAAGTCCATGAAGGTGAATGTGATAGCTTATTTATAATTTCAAAAATAATCCTGCTTTCATGATACATGCAAATAACTGTTATATCATGTTGGATATGATGTAGAACCTAAAGCATTGTGAGTTCCACTAACAAGTTAATCTTAGCTAATTAACATTGGCGTTTCAACTGGGTCCTTAAAAAGGGGTAGCAGTTAGAAGTTGGAGATGCATGTAAGGTGGTTAAAGGGAAAGGAGCTGCAGAAACAAGGCAGAAGTAATGTGTGTCACAAGCTTGACTAGAACTTACAAAGTGGCTAGGGACGTTGTGACAGATATGTTCATGAAGGGCAAGCAGATGGAATCTACACAATCTAGATGACAGGTAACAGAAGACAGTTCTCCCACAGCGGTGGCAGTGAGAACGAGGAGAAGACAGAGGTTGACGTTGCGCACACGGTGTGAGGTGATAAGAAGGATGTGCCTAGGTCCACGGGTGAACTGGAGACTGAGGAGGTGTTTATGGACTCTTGTCGTTGTAAACACACAAAAAAGATTTTTTGAAAGAGATAAAATAAGAATTTTAAATAGTGCAATTATTTCTCTTTTTAATAAATCATATCATGCATGTTCATTTCATGAAACAAATTTTCATAGACATGGTTGAGAGAAAATGTTACTGGGGGAGACTATTTATCTATCTCTGATCTATCCACCTATTATCTGTTAGTGTGTGTGTGTGTTTGAAGTGAAGATAATACAGGATAGTTGGAGGGATGGGTGTGTAAGAAGTGGAGTAGAGGACCATTTATGTAGGTCACAAGGAAGACTGACTTTGATAAAGTAAAATTTGAGCAAAGATCTGAAAGTAGTAAGGGAGCAAAATATGAATATATGGAGGAAAAATAAATGGCATTGAATGAGCAGGAATTAAGGCCCTGGGCTGTGGATAAATATACTAGATGAGTTTGATTAGCTGCAGTGATAGAGGAATGACTGAAAGCTAAAAACAAACAAACAAACAAAAAAACAAAGAGAGAGAGAGATCAGAGAAGAAATAGAATCTGACCTTCTATGGCTTTAAAAAAGTCTACGGGTATTACTCTACATAGGATTGAAAACTATGGTAAGAGGTTAACAGAACACTAACATAGTATTTAATTTTTAGAAGAATGTGTATGCTTTTGCTTAGAGAATTATCACTAAGAAAACACTTTGGATGTGCATAGTTCTCTGTACAGGAGAGTGAGAATATTCAGAATCAGGATATCATTTGAGGGTAGAGGAGGTTGGACTACAATGACAAGGGGGCTAAGATTTGGAAGAACAGTTTTGCAATTTTCTCGTTTGGAAAAGATGGAGAAGATAAGTTTGTAGGAAAAAATCAAGACTGTTGTTTAAAACATATAAAATTTGAGATGAATATTTGATAAACAAATGAAAGTTGAAAACCTATTTGGATATAAGTGTTGGGAATTCAGGAGAAATTCTAGGGATATTAACTGAAATTAGTGATTATATAATAAAAATACTCACTTTTTATATAATAAAAATATAATAAAAATAAAGGGTATTTAAAACTGAAACTTAACAGGATTTTAGTGCTGTTTAGTTTTGGGTATAGATTATAATAGATTTTTTCTACCATGCCTATCCTATTCTCTTATTCCGCTGGGAAGTTCCAGGCTTTCCAGTTTAATAAGTAATTTCTGTGATATCCTAACATCTTCTCATGCTCATAATAAAATATAAACAAATAGATGATATATACTGGAAAATTGTTCTCACTCATTTTAAAAAGATCTTATTACTTAGAATTTTCTCAGTTTGCAACATATAATACACAACTTCCCATGTGCCCAGCAACGTAATATCTGCATGATATTCTTTGGTAGGCCTTGACAGCTTATTAATTTATTCAATAATTACTAATATTGAGTGATATAAATATATTTCTTCTAAAAACACACATTTATACATACATTTTCATATTGCATGCCTTTATATTTTATAAGGAAGTTATAAAAATTCACATTTCTACCATTGATTTATTAGTTTATTCTTCTTACCTCCATTCTCAGTAGCATTGGGCCTTGCTGGTCTTACTATTTTTTTCTAGATTACACTCCTAAATATATAGTTTTAGCCCATTGTTGCTCTAATTACACATTTCTTTGACTACTAGGGAGAATTTTCTTTTCCTTTGAATTGTCCCAATGTCTAGAGAAATTTCTTACATGCATTATGCATTCCTTACATCTTGTTTGACTGATTGTCACACTTGAATTTTCTTGTCTTTTGATCTCCTTTAAATCTTTTCTTAGATTCTACCTTGCTGAAATATTCACTTTCCCAAATGGTGGTCCCTATTAGTTGGAACCTGTGAATATTCAAAATGCTCTCCCAGTATATACTTTAATAATTGATTCATACAGAGACTTTATTTCACCAAAATATTCACTGCAAGCACATTTTGCGCTTGTTTTGTAAACTCTAAGAAGGCTACAGATTACCCATGGAGCTGCCATTCAGCTGTAAGCATCGTCTTACAACATAAGAGCTTTCTCTCTGTCCAGGATGAGGAAGAAGGAGCCATTACAGTAGTGATTTTCTAATTTTTGTAGCCATTATATATTACTTCCTATGTACCATCTTCCTGGACATAGTAGTTCAAGTGAATTACTCTGAACACATACAGGCTTTATTAATGATACCGTCCTGGACTTTTCGTAAGACAGGCACATATTCTGACTCCAGATTCTCTGCAATCTGACAGAACACGTAGAAAACTCTCCAGCATATAGTAAGAGAACCATACGTAACAACAGTAATGGCAGTAACAGTATCAGTAATGGAACTAACAACGTCAACAACTTTAACGAGTCGACTACAGAAGCAGTGGTGGATAAAGCAAAATGGTAACAGCTGACTAACCAAGGTAATCAAAACACTGTCAGTAAAACGCAGAACCAAACATCACTGTATTCTATCATATTAAATATTATGGACAACTTCATGATTTTCTCAGTAGGAGAAGAAACTTATATGGACATCAAGAAAATTTTCTTGTGAATAACGATGCTTCTGGTGGGTTTTATGCATTTCTTATGTAGCTGGTTAAAGTGTGATTTAGATAAAATGTTGCAGTCGTTTTAGCCACTTAAATTATTTGGATTCCAACTATAACATTCTCTAAAGCCTCCTTAACAGTTGTAATACTTGCTTACTCTTTTATGGGCATGAAAATTACCCAATGATTTCCTGTCTCAAATGGTCACAAATATGTCAAGAATTCAAGGCCTAACCCATAAATACAATGCCTCATGATGCTAGGAAAATATTTGTTTTTTTATTGGTGACATATATCATTGACAGTGGTAGAGACGTTTATGTTCCTGTCAAATTTTGGGAAAAAGCACTTTATTTTTCCAAATTATACTGTTGGTACTTTGCCTAAAAGCCATTTATATATCATATGATTTGATGTTGCTATAACAAGTACTTTCGAAGATTATATTTAACTTTACATTAAATCAAATAATGCCATAATTTTGGATATTTTTATTAGAAAAAGACAGTTTATTGTTATTTACCAAAGGATTTCTTGAGGCATTTACACATGTCATAATATATTGACTTTTGCATTTACCTCAAACTCATGTAAATAGCAAAATAATTATCTCCTATCTTTAGAGTCTAAGTTCCTGGCATATTGTGGCATTTTGAAAGGTGAAGTAATCATCTTAATATTGGTTTTTGTATTAACTCTAGAAGTTATAAATGTCTTTAGTGGACAATAGATGTACACGTATTATAGGTGTCATTGGGATTGAAATATCCTGGTATAAATGATTTACTGGATGGAGATTACAGACTCTAACTGAGGTAAAAGTCTTGTCCAACAATTTGAGGTAAACAAAGATATTAAGAATATCTGATTTTTATTCATTTAAATTATTGTGAAATTGTAGCTTTGTTTGAAAAATAAAAGCAAATGATATAGACCAAAGGAATTGTCAGAAGATATAAAAATATCATTGTGCAATCCAGATATTCTGGGTGATTATTCCTTATTTCCTAAATTGTTTATTTCTGTGTTATCATGTATGCTGATACTTACAATAGAACTTGTAGAAATGCCATCTTTTTGCCTATGGGCCTTCTCGGTTTTAATTTCATTCCTTACAGGTTTTTTTTTTTTTCTTTCTTTCTTTTTAGTTAAATATATCCCTTCCAGCACCACAGACTGGAGTTAATTATTTTTATTCCTAATTTATGAGTTCTACTTTCCATTTGAATAAACATTTATGCTAAGTTTGTATAGTCAGCTTTCCCTATTCTCTTCTTGTGATAAGCTGAGTTCAGTCCTGAAAATTGATGGCTGTAGCTTCCTAGACTCTGTTTTTTTTATTCATTTTGAATTCTCTAGGTATGATAAGTGGTTTTCTGGATTCAGGTTTTTACAGGTTTTGTCACTTCTGAACTGAGCATGGCCTATATATTCCATTATTGTCAGGATGAGGCTCCTCTTCCCTCTGAGGCCTCTCCCTGGACCAGATCTCCTCAGATGATCTACCTGTGATGCTCTTTTGACATTTATTACACCAGTGCCTCTGCGTCATGCACTCAGTGTTTCATCTACCTTATCTCAAGGTTGGCTCCTTGTGAATAAATATTAATTTTTCAGAAACTGCCTTCTCTAAATAACCATGAGAGGTTCCCTTCCCCTACCTGTAGTCATTCTATATCACATTTTTTACATTGTCATTTCCATAGTATATTCATATTATTATATGATATTTTCATAAGTATATTCTTCTTTTTTATGTAACAGCATTTTAGTTTTGACTAACATGTATAAGAACTTTAAGCAACTGCTTGTAGCCTCAAGAGCAGACACTTGGGAACTTGGTAGCTGAGAACTAGAAGAGGATCAGCAGGAAGAGGACACTGGCAAACCCGGGTCTCCGCAGCAAGGCCCCCCAGCCTCCCCACCCCACCACCCCATCTGGCTCCCTACTCGTAGGTGCGCACGTCATAGATGCGGATGCATTCCTGTCAGCTCAAGTAACAGCACAGGTGGAAGATGCAGTGGCATTTCCTCTTCTGCTTCTTTGTCCTTGTGTTGTGGCCATGGCTGCAGAAGGACAAATCAATAGCCATCGATGCCTGTTGACTATTTTTTATTTTTTTAAGATTTTATTTATTTATTTTTAGACAGAAGGGAAGGGAGGAAGAAAGAGAGGGAGAGAACCATCAGTGTGCAGTTGCCTCTCATGTGGCCCTCACTAGGAACCTGGCCTACAACCCATGCATGTGCCCTGACTGGGAATCGAACCGGCGACCTTTTGGTTTGCAGCCTGCGCTCAGTCCACTGAGCTACACCAGCCAGGGTTGACTAATTTTTATTAAGCACATTCCACATGCAGACTCACTAACCACTTTTCATACAGTCTCATTTAAAGCTTCCAACCATCCTGTAAGGAGATACTGCTTGCTTCTCTATATTAAAAAAAAAGGCTTCTGCCATGGCTGGTGTAGCTCAGTGGATTGAGCGCGGGCTGGGAACCAAAGGGTCCTGGTTCAATTCCCAGTCAGGGCACATGCCTAGGTTGCAGGCCAGGTCCCCGTGAGAGCCATGTGAGAGGCAACCATACATTGCTGTTTCTCTCCCTCTCTGTCTCCCTCCCTTCCTCTCTCTCTAGAAATAAATTAAAAAAAATAAAAAATGAAATAAATAAAATCTTAAAAAAAAGGGCTTCTTATCAATAAAGACTTTGCCTATATTTTTGGTCCCCGATATACTAATATACCACCATTCTGTGTTCCCCAGTATATTTATTTAATGAATGAGGAAATTAATTAATGCAAAGAAAGCTATCACTAACTCAGTAGAGTACTAATTTTTCTAAGCAAATTAAACAATAATAATATTAAACAGCATTTGAGCCTTGAAAATTTGACATAATTCTGTACTATACAAATGTTTGTCAATCACATGTGTAACTACTAAGGGTAAATGTTTCTGGGATGTCACTTTCTTTTTTTATTTTATTATTTATTTATTTATTTTTAAATGTTAATGTTGTTCAGATACAATTGTCTCAGATTTCCCCCATTACTCTCCCCTGCACTACCCACCCCCTAGCTCCCATATCCATTCCCTTTTCCACTGCCCATTGTCTTTGCACACAGTTCCTATCTACATATGCTTGACTTGACCCTTCCCTTTCTTTCTCACTTAGCCCCCCTTCCCACCCTTCTGGTCACTGTCAGTTTGTTCTTTATTTCCGTGTCTCTGGTTCTATTTTGTTTGTTTCTTTGTTTTGTTGATTAGGTTCCACTTATAAGTGAGATCATATGGTATTTGTCTTTCACCGTCTGGCTTATTTCACTTAGCATAATGTTCTCCAGTTCCATCCGTGCTGTCCCAAAGGGGAGGAGCTCCTTCTTTCTTTCTGTTGCGTAGTATTCCATTGTGTAAATGTACCACAGTTTTTGATCCACTCATTTACTGATGGGCACTTAGGTTGCCTCTAACACTTGGCTATTGTTAATTGTGCTGCTATCAATATCGGGGTACATAGGTTCTTCTGAATTTGTGTTTCAGGATTCTTTCTTTTTTGAGATTTTTTTTTTTTACAAGTGCGGTTTTTTGCCTTTTCCCCTGACCCCAGCCCAACACCCAAGACCTCCCCACCTCCTTCCCCTGTTTCCACCTCCTTGTTATTGTCCATGTGTCTTTTATAATTGTTCCTGCAAACCCTTCACCCTTTTTCCCTGAAGTTCCCTCCCCTCTCCCCTCTGGTCACTGTCAGCCTGCTCTCAATTTCAGTGTCTTTGGTTATATCTTGCTTGTTTGTTTGTTTTGTTGATTAGGCTCCTGTTAAAGGTGAGATCATATGGTATTTGTCTTTCACTGCCTGGCTTATTTCACTTAGCATAATGCTTTTCATTTTATCCATGCTGTCGCAAAGGGTAGGAGTTCCTTCCTTCTTCCTGCTTCATAGAATTGCTTTGTGTAAATGTACCATAGTTTTTTGATCCATTCATTTACTGATGGGCACTTAAGAATTCTTAGGGTATACTCCAAGCAGTGGAATTGCTGGGTCAGAAGGCAGTTCCACTTTAGTTTTCTGAAGAAATTCCATACTGTTTTCCACAGTGGCTAAAACAGTCTGCATTTCCACCAACTGTGCACTAGGATTCACTTTTCTCCACAACCTCACCAGCACTCATTGTTTCTTGATTTATTCTTTCTTAATGTAATTTCAATTTACTTTCACTACTATAGCATAAAATCAAGATTATCTTGGTTTTATCCTAAGTAACCAATTTAATAAACAGTGTAAAATGTAAAACTTCTAAACTTAGATTAATTTTTATATAATAGTACTATGCATTAAATTTTCACTTTACAAAATGCATATGGTACGTATTAATGTGTTCTATTAGACACCTATGATGAACATTACTATGCTAATCAACAAAATTACACTGCTAATTATTTTAAAATGGCTGTTAAATCTGGATTTGCATCCTAGGTCTACTACCAAATCTTGGAATATGTTTTAAACAACAGAACCCTATCTTACAGAAAAACAATACTCATTTTATTCAGGCAAATAACTCACTGTCCGCGACATGGGGTTTTAGAGTCTGAATGAAATCTCATCCCTTAGCACCTCTGTGCCAAAAGATTAAAATTAAAATGATATTTAGTTTCCTTCTATGGAGATGATTAATCCATAAGAGATATACAATTTTATCATGAGAGAAAATCTAGTTTTAACCTACAATCAGTCTTAATCCAATTGCTTTAGCAATATTCCTTTCCTAATCTCTAAATGTTTTTGCTGATGGTCTTCATTTCTCCCTTATATTGTTAAGGTCTTCATGAAAGCTAACTAGAGACTTCACAGCCTAGACAAATGTTACAATTTAATTTTATGTGTAAAAGGAAAACTTCCCAAGCCCCAAATTTCCAATATTATTTTATGCAAAACACACTTTTTTTAAGGAACTGGACATATAAACTCTTTAAATTTTTATCTTGAAAGCTACTTTTCCTACAGTTAGTCTTTTATATCTAGAGAAATAATGAAACCAATAAAATATTTTGGTTGGTGAATCACAAACAGATTTGAAATTCTGTGGTGCTGATTATAGTATATTGTAACATCTCTAACATGAGCTGTGTAAGAACTAGCGTTCTTTCTGTACACAAATAGAAACTGGCTATTAGCATTGATCCCCGTCCTCTTGGCTTATAAAATTTAAGTGCTGGATATTAATCAACCCCTTCAGTGTATATTCTTGTTCTATTTTCTCTGAAGTCAACTTTTCTTCTCTTTCTCCTGTGATTCTAGTTTGAGTTGCTCCTCACACACATTGTCATTCTTTTAAGTTTACCATCTATTCTCTTGGCTTACACATTCATGTTTTTCTTATGTTTTATATTCTTATCAGTCCTGCTCTTTTACCAGAGGGGAAGAAAACATATAAATATATAATATTCATGACAGTATCCTAACTCGGTCCACGATTTTAAGTTTCTTCACAGGTAAATGATTCAGACAAAGGAGTTTTCCCAAAAGCATCCTGCAGAAAATGAAGAAGCCCGCCATGCGGAGATGGCCTCCCATCAATGACCACCATCCACTCCTTAACCAAACGCCACTGCTTTCACACACCGAGGCATGATCTTAAAAGTGCAGATTTTATGGAATCACATGTCTTGGTCAGCATAATATGATGTGATGCAATTTTGTCTCTGCAATGTTTTAACAATCTACTCATCACAGTAAAAAGCATTTGGACTACTTTTGGGGCTGGCACCCCTTTTGGCTGTAGCCCACATTTTGATTGTAAAACATTATCAAATATCTCAAGTGCCCCTTATTTTAATAGCCATTGGTTATTTCTGCAACATTGCTTCTTTTAAAACTCTGAAACATATGTGCCTCTGAATTATAGTATCTAGTGCACATTTTATTCAGTAAAGGGACCTGTATAATCACAGGCAACCTATGTGCTGTTTTTGCCACAGCAGATACATTTAATGTAAATCCATGAAGGCAAAAGTGTTTGACTTTATTCCATGTGGCATTTTCTGCACATTAAAAAAAAAAATACTAGCCACGAGTAAGTCATTCAAGATGTTTGTTGAATGAATGAGTGGTTAGTTGATGAAATTCATTTTCTGATATTTGTCACTTTTCACCTTCTGATGATCCATTCTTTCTTTATTTCTTTGCAGCTCCTAAACTAATCCCTTTCCAGAAGTACAAGGAGTTAATCTGGTCCTCAAAGACTGATGCATCATTTTCTTGCTGTGAAAGACTTTATTTACCTAAAGTTGATCCCAATTAATTCTTCATCAGCTCCAGCCCTGTATATTATAACAAGTTTTCATAGACCCCATTTATCTCTGACCCCAGTTTCAGAAACCTCTGTCTATACACGTATTTGTCATGGAAGTTTTTCCTCCAAGATCATCTACCTCTTAAGTAAATGAGAATTACTAGTAATAAAGATAATTTCAAAGCTCAGCTTTGAATAGAGTAGCTTCTAAATGTTATTGATTGGAGTCATTTCAATATAATGGGTGGGACACTTGCTTCAAGTTGGTAGGTTTGAAAAGTGCCTCTTCTACCACAGTTGCTCTGGTTAATTTGTTTAACCATATTAAAAGTTGATGTTTGTATCTCATTGTTGATTTAATAGTCCTCATAAATCTTGGGGATAAGTGTTAAATCTTATAGGCTATGTAAAAGCAAATCATGCAAGGTTTAGCAGGCATAATGAAGAGGTTAAATTGCATTCTTGTGCAGAGAGACAGTTTTGAGTGTTTTAATTAAGGAAATTATATGACATGATTTATGTTAAAATTTAACTCTAAGATTTGGTGGAGACTAGATCTTCAGGCAGGAACAAAGAAAGCAGGGAGTCCAATAATAAGCTGCTTTATTTAGAGAGTGCAAGCAGATCAGGATGGTGAACCAACTAAGGCCATGGTAGCAAAATTTAATAAAATTAGAGAGATTAAGGCTATATTTAAACAATGGCATCAAAGGCACTTACTGATTAATTAGATGTGGACTGTTAGAGACAGGGGGAAATTATAGATAACTGCTGAATTTTGAATGAGCAATTGGATAGCTAGGGATGACATTTACTGAAATGGAAGACAGGACATGAGCTTGTATCGTGCACAAGAAGAAAAAACAAATATTTATAGTTGTAACTTTTTAGGTTTCATATGCTATTAGAAATGCAAGTGGAGGATTATGCAATGCAAATGGAGATAAGAAATTGGAGTGCAAGGTAGAGGACAAATCTGGGAATTGCAAATATAATATGATCATATTAAAGGTGAATATTTAGATAACAAAGGGGGAATGAGGCCTGGCTTTCATGATCAATGATAGGCCATGTAACATAGTAAGGAGATTCCAGTGATGTAGAAGCAAAACTGAAGGACAAATGTCAGAAAATCCAAGGATGGACAATGCCATCTACACTAAATGCTGCTAACAGATAGGGCCCAATGAGGACCAGAGGTATTTATTTCTTGGCAACAGTTAGTAAATGGATGGCTTTTATAATAGTGAATTTAGTAGAGTGATGCAGAAACAAATACTTTTGAATTCGATGGACTATTATATGAAGAAAAAATTATTTCGAATGCCGATGTTTGAATGTGCATTTCTGGTATTTTTTTTATTTTATTTTATAATTTAATTGTATTTTTTCCATCACCACTTATTCCCCCTGTACTCCCTTCCACCTCCACCCACCTCTCTCCCTCCAGCAATCACCACACTGATGCTCCTGTTCATGAGTCCTTTCTCTCACTTTTTTTTATTGTGGTATTTAAATGTACATTTCTTCAGCTGTACTATTTATATTAAGATTTATTATTATTTTAACGCAATAAATTAAATCGGTGGTTACCAGAAATGATGTGTGGGGGAAAGGAAATTAGGGAGATTAGTCCAAAGCTACAAACCTCTACTGAAAGAACAAATAAGTTCTGGGATGCAATATAGAACATCATGACTATAGTTGATAATATTGTATTTCTTACGTGAAAGTTGTTAAGAGAGTAGATCTTCAAAGTTCTCATCACAAGAGAAAAAATTGTAACTACACAAGGTCTATCCAGAAAAAGTCCAAACATTGTTAAAATAATGAGAATGGTTTGCATGACATTGATGTCACCTGGCAGCCAAGGAGAGTGGACTGGAATGCGCATGTGTGAACAATGATAACTTCACTGTACTAGTCAGTGGGGGTGGTAGACTTTGTTGAGTGAGCATGTGTACTGTGTGGCCATCGCATTCAAAATGACTGAGTGAGTAGAGCAACAAATTTTGTCTTAAACTTGAACATTCCACCCCGGAAACTATCCAGAGGATTCAGAAGGACACAGCTGTGGGCAACTGGTGACTGGCAGCTTCATCACAACAATGTGCCTGCTCATTCATCATATCTTGTGCATAGTTTTTTGGCAAAACATCAAACCACCCAGGTGAGTCAGCCCTCTTGCAGCCTAGATTTGGAGCCCTATTACTTCTGGCTTTTCCCAAAACTAAAACCACCTTTGAAAGGGAGGAAATTTTAGACCATTGATGAGATTCAGGAAAACGTGACACGCAGCTGATGGCAGCTGGGACAACTGTCAGGTCCCATGCTGACTACTTTGAAGGGGACTGAGGCATCATTTGTCCTGTGTACAATGTTTCTTGTATCTTGTATCTTCTTCAATGAATACCACTCTTTTTCATGTTACATGGCTTGATACTTTCTGGAGAGACCCTCATTGTATGTGGAGATGACTATTAACTAGATGCAGCATGGTGATTATTGCATCATCATTACTAATATTGAATAATGTACAAAGAATATACGTCAATTATATCTCAATAAAAAAGAAACTTCATTTGTTTTCAGGAATCATTCACTCAATTGTTAGTATTTATTGCAGCACATTATTAGGACCTAAAGAATTATAATTATTGGGACCTGAAGGATCAAATTTGACATATCAAAATTGACAAACCCATGTTAAATGTCTTTTCTTGAACCAATGACTGCAATGGGGGATATAATGCCCATATTGGCTTATGTGAGCTTGGTTTCCTAAATCATCTACTCATAGTAGTGTGTAGTTATAACTGGCTAAGCTTCAGTATGGACCATCCCTAAGCAGGTAAAATCTCCTGACATGCATTAGTACAAAACCATATGGAAGAGACAAAAGGTATATGTGGAACTTATTCAAAATATCCACTACATAAAGCTATGAGAGAATTAAAACAGAAATCCAAAGGAGAGATAATAAAAAAATGAACATGCTATATCATATAATTTCAAATGGTAGAATGCCATAAGCTGAATGAAAATATGAGGTTTTTGGAGAAGCCACTGTCAATAGCTGTGAGCAATTAACATTGTAAAAGGGCAAAAAAAGAGAAAAAAACAGCTTAACACAGGAAAAATTGGGATAGAATTACTAGGGGAGGGGAACAATAATTATATTATAGCCTGTTGTGTTCTTTAACAAAGGAGGAGAACAGATGCTCCTAACTCATGTAAAGCTAAAAATATATTAAATATTTCAGGTTTAATTATGAAAGTAATAAGCTTGTGATATCATTACCAATGCTTTTGACATGATTTTTCATATACTTGAAAATTGAATATACCATTCAGGAGGAGAGAATGCATTATCATAATACCATTTGTCATCCTATACTCAGATGCCTCCAACTTCCTCCCACAAACACACTTTGCTTTGCTATTTACAGCAGCTAATAAGACAGTCAATAAGATCAGGATTAATTCTGGGAATTCAAGTTGGGGAGTAATATAAAGGATTTTGCAGCTGCCACTGTGTAGTCTTTCATATAATTACAACTTTAATTTTGTTCTGTATTTCAGAACAAGGAGTTTTCTTGTTTTTTCTTCTAAATTATAACAACTAAAAACAAGTCCAGTTTTGACAAGTCATATTATTATATTCTTACAGATTCTTTTCGGAATCTATTCTTTAGCATTAGGGAGAATTGAGTGCACTAGTCCTTTGGGAGTTCTTTTTATGATTCTTTTGTTTTTAAAATAAAATATGAAAAATGTTTTCCTTATTCCTTTCATTTTAACTACATTTGGTAAGGCTGGATAAGCATAATTTTTTTCCAGCTGTTTCTATGGCTGCTTATTTTTTTTAACATAGTCTTTGAAGCACTGATTTCTAATTCATGGAACATTCAATGCACATTGTTCTTACTCAGTATGCATATTACTAAGAGTCTAAATTAGTTTTAGAAAGTTTAGGTACTTAAAACTATGATGATGTATATAAGCCTGTAGTAATCATTAAGATAAAGAAAAATGCAATTTTGCAAATGCTTTCTTTTAATTTTATGGATTAGTCCCCTTTTAAAAATCTTATAGAAAAGATACTTAACCTATCTTAAAACAACAGCTAAATACTCCTAAATTGTACAAAGTATATTTTCACTGTGATAGCAATGAGAAGAAAGTTTAAAAAGTATAACATGACAATGTTAAAATTTAGCATTCTTACAAAATTAATTGAGTAATAGTAAAAATAATGATAATGATGAAGATGTTTGCAATGTTATTTGCGTTAAACAATGAAAATTTTAAATTATTTCTCTATTTTGTTTTTCTCAAGAAAGTATAACTTCCATATACAAGAAGACCTTTAGGGAATCACAGATAATAGATTAAAATATTACCAGTTTGTCCTCCACTCACCACCCAGGATATACCACCCCTCCCACCCACTCCTTGGTTTGACGTCTCATTCCCTTCTGAACTCCCCACAGCCTGTGTACCCTCCATGTTTCATTTCACCGCTTTTCATTAAAAGTGAATTTTATTTGAGGATGCGATGAAAACGATTTATTGTGCAAGGAATGAGATGATCCATGCACAGCGACTGCTGTCTCAGCAATATAAAATAAGTATCATTATTACCAAGAATGGAATGTTTTGCGAGGAAAATTTTCCATTTTTCATTGTATTTCTAAAAATAATCCTCTGTGCCGGTCCACAGTGTATATTTTACTAATAGGATGGGGATCTTTAGCAAGTTTCAATTAGGAGATCAGGTGCGATAAGATAATGGGTTAAAAAATATACTTCTAGAACATCAAATACTTGGAGGCACAGACTAAGTAGCTTCCCCCGGGTGTCTTCGCACAGCCTTTGTTGAAATGCAGCACCGACCTCAAATACCTCAATTAGTTGCTGTGTGCTTCCTGGCTTTTATTAAAATAAAATGTGAGAAAGATCCTGTAGAGAGAGTTTAATACATGATTTATAAGAGAAAGTAAAAAGAAAAAAAGAGTGGTAGTCATAAAATCTAAAATATTTGGTGTTTGAGTACAAATGGGGCCATGTCTGTTCCAACAAATGGAAAAGAAAATCACTCTGTATACTTTACATCTGTGAAATGAGTATATTTCAATAAGATTACTTCTATTTTCTACCTACATAGCAGTGATAAAAGGTGATTTAATTTTGGATTGTACGAGATTGTATGAGACTGTATTTGGATTGTATTCATCAGAGAAAATTAATAGGATTATCGAGATTGGTTTATTGCCAATATAATGTATATGGACCTGCATGTTCAAATTCCTCATTGCTTGACTGCATTTAGCAGTGCCAGGCTGATCTGGTTCAGAAATGAATGAACAGAAAGATGAATTCATCCAGGATTTGAGATTCGTTGAAGTTGTGAAACAAGAGGACTGAGCAGTAAGAGGGTTTGGATAAATGGGAAGTTATTTTTGAAGTGATGAGCCAAGAAATCTAATGTTAATAATAAGGGACATAAAAATGAATGGGTATAGTGAAAGCAGAATATTCTGAACAAACTCGAAGAACAGTTGAATAATTTGAATGAAAAAAGAAAAGAATAAGAGTTCTTTTCTGTGTCGGGAGTGGATGTTTGGCGAGCTGTTTTGAAGAAGGTTGCAAAATAACTTGAAAGAATCCAGATTATGACTTTTGCTCTATTTTAGTATTGGACTCAATGAGAAAGTGTCATACAGGGAAAATTTGAATCAATAAAAGACTGCAAGTTGCAGGTTATTCTGTGGATATGGAATTACTGGAAGGTTATGAAACAGAAAAGAGAGGAAAACTTCAGGTCAGATAGTAATAACTCTTTCCCTCCTCTCTCCTTCCTTCCTTCTTCCTTGCTCTCTTTTATTTTGCTCCTATTATTCAGCAAAGGCGAGGGAATGCTCTGAATGTTGGTAGAGAATAACTAAAGACGAGTGAGAACATGCTTGCCTCCAGCTAACTGACAGAAGCCTTGTAAGTTCACAGATTCAGATGAAAGAAATGTGGCGTTGGGGCCTAGAATCTCCCACTTTACAATATCGCAGGTGATTATGATGCAGGCTATCCAACTGAGCATATCTGGAGACACTGGCTCCTGAATCTACTGTGGTTAAGACAAATTTTGGAGGCCCTATTTCTCCTGTTTTTGCAGAAACAAATTTAAGCACTTCAACAAATTCTTATAACCAAAAAAAAAAAAAGTAATTTTATGAAGAGAAAGTGTGTTAAGTGGCTTGTCTATAGTAATCATTTCACTATACATGTGTAACAATTCATCATGTTATACACTTTAAATAAAATGATTAAAAGGTGTATATAATTAAAGCTCACCTTAAATACAATTGTGATAAGAAGTATTTCATCAAGCTCAAATTCTAAAAGAACTGTGTATTCCTTAACTTCTGAAAACTGCTGCTTGTTTGTCAATATCTCAGAAATGTGTATGGGTCAGTGACCATGGAAGCAGAAATCATACAAACCCATAAGAATATTGTGTTATCTTACAATGAACTAAGTGTTCTCAAGAAAAATCACCTAGAATAGGAAGAGTAACATTTTAGTACAAAGAAGTTAAAAAAAAACAGACAACCAAGAGAAAACTGACAGCATATGTCAGCACCCATTTAATTATATAGAGATTGTTCATTTCTATCTGAAGTCTCCAAAATTATCAGCTGAAAGCTTACTCGTCATGAAATTAAAATTTACACAAAGATAGTCACCTCATGTGCAAAGATACCTGGGAATTAACTCATCCAGTAGATAGTGCATAATTAGGACTACAGAGAATAATGAGTTCCGGTGTTCAGAAAGAAATAAGAATATAGATATGTATGCTTGCCAGTGTGATTAAGGATGTCACGTTATTATCATCCTGGTTGTACTGGCATGACTGATCCTAAAGCAAGTGTACCTATTTTCTTTTAGGAGGCACAGTTGGAAGACACGATGCTTGAGCTCAAAATCTGTCTGTCTGTTTCTCTAGACATGTGGCTTTGGTCAAGGTCCTTGACTGTATCTTGTGACACATCCCACTTTCTGTCTCCACCTATCTTTTGAAATCACTAATAAGAAATTAAAATTGAGACAAAATTAAGCCCAAATACTATATTTAGGGATGTAGGTAAGGAGTGAGCACTGTATTTTATGTTTTGAAACAGTGGCTCGTTTCTGAGATGGTTGCACTAAGGACAGACAGGGAATTGAGGTTTAACACTGAAGTCAATTCATGCAGTTAATCTCCTGGTTAAAGAAATATATTTTGATTGAGGTGTGTTTTTTGTTGTTGTTGTTTTTTATGTGTAGTATAACAGGCAGTCAAAGTAAGTCTGCATGAAAATGATGTAACTCCTATTAGTTAACAGTCAACACTGCAGTAATCTTCCTTCATTCACCTTACCCTGAAAACTGCAGCAAGAACTGGATTTCGTTATGAAGCTTCACCTGTTAGTCAGTGACAAAGAGTTCAGGGACTCAGGACAGACATAACAATGAGCAGTAACCTCCAGATTCCTGAGCCAGGTCTGGGAACAGAAGCTCCTCTTTGTCCAGTGTACCAGAACAGCTGTTTTAAAACAGTCCTTGAGCATTTACTATCCTGTGGTGCTTGCGGAAACTGAAATTCTTGGGCTTTAAATCAATCAAAGGAGCATCTTTGAGAGAGAGTACCAGGAATCAGGATTTTATCAAGCAACCAAGTTATATTCTTAGACACAAATATAATTTTAACTTATTAGAGCAGAGTGAGTGCGACACCAAAAAAATAAAAAAATAGAAAAAAAGAAAGCCATGAAATGATGGTTCCTTAATAGTTTTTCTATTAAAAGTTGAATCCGCTTTTATGTTTTGTAGAAATAACACAAATACGTATGTTTAAAAACTAAAAGAAATGCATAAATTAATAATGGCCCGATATTTACCAAAAGTGGTGCTTTCTTTGACCTACTATTTTCATAATTAGAGCTATTGTTTTTGTCCTCAAAAATAAGCAATACAGTTAATATTGATTTTCAAATAAATGTTGTCATACTTCTGACTTAAAAAGTTTACTAATTATATGCATTACAGAAGTTAGACAATCAAATTTTAACAACTAAGTGATATCATTGCTATTATCAAACTGAGCAGGCTGGACACAATCTCTCTTCCTTAAATAGCATATTTTTCAGGTGATTCACGGCAAAGTCTAATCCCAGGATTTATTTCACAGAAAAATTTACCTGCACATTTGCCCTCCATTCCCACCCCAACTTCCAATTGCTCGAATAGCTACATGACATTTTCTGTCTCATCTCCCTGATTAAAATTTTTTTATTTAATATACAGAAATAATACTTTACAGATTTTCTCTGTCAACCTGCTGACCAACAAGTAGCATCTTTCTGTGGAAAGAGCCTGAGATAAAATCACAACTTCCACTGACAAGTAGTCTTGAATACCATGCTCAGCTCTGAACCCCAATCATCTCCTAACAAAAATGGTGATGATATATCATTTAACTTAAAAGAAACAATATATATCAACATGTGTGAAAAAATATAAACGTGTTTTCTATGCTTGGTATAAGGGCATATAGTCATATACAAAAAATGCACATACATATATGTGTATACATATAAAATAGAAATACATCGAAAAAGTAATAAAATTTTGGAAAAGAATTACATCATAATTTGCAAGCAATTAATAAATTTAACCTCTTCTAATCATTTTGAAAAGGCCAATAAAGTTATGGGATAATAAGAATTCTCTAAGGCATGAAGTGATACAATGTTTTAGACATGTTGGCATGCTCTGAATACAAAGATGGTATTGGACATCTATCACAGCCAGTCAGGATCCTTCCAAACTTTCAGTCCTGAAAGATAAAAATGACAAAGAAATGCATTGGGACCTGGATTGAAAATGTAAATTAAAAATAAAACACTATAAAATAGACATTGAGACAAAATTTTAAAAGTATTATATATTAAATACTATTTTTACCAGTATTAAATGTCTGGGCAATAATTTCATTACTATTATGTGGTTTGTTCTTCAGAGATGCACACTAAAGAATGTAAATGTCAGGGCGTCTGCAAATGTCTGATGATTAATAATGGGGAAAGAGAGATAATGAGAAGAGGGAGAGACTGTAAAAAATATTAAACATTAATAAAGATAAATGAAGAATAAGTAGGCTTTCAAATATTTTAAGAAATGAAAATAATTTTAAAATTAAATTTTTTGACACATATGGAAAAAGAGA
This sequence comes from Micronycteris hirsuta, assembly GCA_004026765.1. Classification (NCBI taxonomy): domain Eukaryota; kingdom Metazoa; phylum Chordata; class Mammalia; order Chiroptera; family Phyllostomidae; genus Micronycteris; species Micronycteris hirsuta. The sequence goes on from PVJI01010262.1 coordinate 55,879, forward strand.
GGGTTTTGATTGAAGAGATATAATATTGAGTTATAAATTTAATTTTCTTGCTGTATGGTCAATTTTATGTAATGATTTTACTGCTTTTCCAAAGTCATAAGTATTATATTTTTTGAAATTTTACAGCTTTATTAAAATTTCCAATTAAACATTATTTACTTAAAGAAGGTAAAAGGTATGCTGTTAAAGTACTGGTGCAGCCACTGTGGAAAACAATATGGAATTTCCTCAGAAAACTAAAAATGGAACTGCCTTTTGATCGGGCAATTCCACTGCTGGGGTTATACCCTAAGAATCCTGAAACACAAATTCAAAAGAACCTTTGCACCCCAATGTTCATAGCAGCACAATTTACAATAGCCAAGTGCTAGAAGCAACCCAAGTGCCCATCAGCAAATGAATAGATCAAAACATGGTGGTACATTTACACAATGGAATACTATACAGCAGAAAGAAAGAAGGAGCTCCTACCCTTTGCGACAGCATAGATGGATCTAGACGGCATTGTGCTAAGTGAAATAAACCAGGCAGTGATAGACAAATACCATATGATCTCACCTATAAGTCGAACATAATCGACAAAACAAACAAGCAAGCAAAATATAACCAGAGACATTGAAATTAAGAACAATCTGACAGTAACCAGATAGGAGGTGGGAGGAGATAATGGGGAAGCAGGAGAGAAGCGTTTTCAGAAATAACTATGAAGGACAACTGGACAAAACTAAGGGGGAGTGGAATCAAGGGAGGGAGGAAGGGATGACTGGGGTGGCAGGGAGTGGTGGGGGGAAATGCAGGCAACTGTACTTGAACAACAATTTTAAAAAGAAGATATAAGGTATGTTGTTATGAAGATATAAGCATGGCAGAATGCTAAACTAGGAAGTCACTTTAATCAAGAGTAGTATATAAGTTGATTAAAATATTAGAAAATTGATTTTAAAGATAAAATGTTATCTTGATGTAAATTGAGGCAATTGCAAACATAAGAGCTGATTTTTAGTACTGTAATTTGACTTTCTAAACTGAAACCTACAAAAGGAATAGTGGAAAATAAACGTCTGCTATTTTCAATTACTATTTTTAAAATTTAGTCATGAAAAGAGTTGACATCATTCTAAGTTATGAAAATGCAGAATGTGTCACTGATTGCCAGTTGTTGTTCAGATCCAGTGTTAGTTAGATGTATCTGAAGAGGAAGATTATGATTTTATCAAATCTGGATCCCTTTTCAAGTATTTTTTTTTTTTTACTAATTATTTTTGGAATTTTGGAGAGTCAGGAGCTTTTGAATTGATTTACAAATGGATTAAGAATAAAATAGAAACATCTGCACCTGCCAACATTGTTATGTTTCAGGAGCATCAATTTTATATAGAGCTTTTTATGTTTTTATTTTAAAAGAATCAGTGCTTCAGCAAATTAAAATATGCTCATTAATAATTTACAGATAAGCTGTCAATGTGGTAATATCTAATTATATGATGGTGTAGAAATCCTGAATGGTGGTGAAAAAGCAACTCCGTTCCCCCCAAAAATTGACAAATAAAGTAGGTATAATCATACAGGCTGATAGTGTTTCCTTTTTAAACTGAAAGACCCATCCAAGTAAAACAATCTCTCTTTGAGATAAAGTTTATGGAGTGTTTCTGAAACACTCGATTGATAATTAGTTTCCACTTTTATGTGCATTATTCAATTGCCATGTTCCGATGAGTCAAACTTGGATTATTTTAAATCTCCAGTAGGATGTCATGGAGAATGTGAGGGTGAAGAAGACAGACCCTGAGCCACGTGACTAAGGTTTACACTCCACCTCATTTCAAAACTGTGACCTTGAGCAAGTTATTTACTAGCTTCTGTCTCTCATTCTGCTCTTCTGTAAAAGTCGAATGACACATAATAATAAAGTCTATACTGCATAAATATGTTGTAAGCATTTAATTAATGTATATAAAACATAAAGTAAGCAACACAGGTTTTTACATGTGCAACATTTGCATTTCCGTTTCCCTAAAATCTTGCACATGAGATCTTATCTTTCTCCTCTTTCTCTCTCACTCATTTATAAATTTCTGCTTTTGAAAGTCTCCTCCTGCTCTATCAGAGTCTATAGTTATTTTGGGGTTTCTTTTTATTGTCTTGCAAGTTTGAATTTTAACTGTCAAATCAATAAATCTGGACTTAAGTAAGGAGAGATTTTATTCAAAAATACTATTGCAGTAAGAAGTATTGTTCTTTGACCACAAGATCTACAGTCTTAAATCAAACAAAAGGAAAAAGAAAAAAAAAAAATTTGCATAAAGAGAGTAACAGAAAGAGGGCTAACAGAACTTCACATGGGAACTTTATAGCAGGTGGGTGTGAACAGATGGTATTATGAGGGATGTTTAAGAGAATGTTCCCTCTGGAATCAACTGTTCTCAGGACAAGCTTTTAGAATATGTTCTGCACTTTAGGCTTTGCATAATTTAAGCTTAGGGTCAAGTACATGTTGAAAGGATAAAAACCTGAATAAATTTTGATCAATTAAAGTCAATGGATAAAGAACGGGCAGTTGCTAGTGCTCTGTCATGACCTATCTGTCCTCTGCTAGTCAATAATCAGCAGATCCCTACTCTAGAACAAAAAATACAAGGACACTGAATAATTACTGATGTGGACACTAATCTATGAGATTAAAAATAAATCTGCAATCTATGCAGGAATGTGGTATTTAGGGGGGAAGTGTTTACTATTTTTCTAGATAGAGCCTGTTCTAGGGGTTTTTACTGCCTTTTCCACAATAATAGTCCTCACTCCACAGATCGGGGAAGCAAATGTGGTATTCTGCCAGCAGCAGGGTATATCTATTCATTTACGCATTCTGAAATTAGTGGAAAAAATGCAAGACGGGTCTTGGGATTCACCCAGCCCCCTGTGAGACAAACCTGGACTAAAACTCTATCAATGGCCTCCACAAGCTCCCACTCTGCCTGGTGGACCACAGTGATGTTTTGGGTCTCCTGGAATTACTGTTAGTTCAGAACCAGTATTTTAAAAGTTCTTGGAATACCTGATTATTTCCTTTTCCCCAATGCACTTACCTTGGTAAAGGCTATAGGACCCTTGGCAAGGGCAGGAGAAAGATTAAGAGCATAAATTTCCAGTAATGGATTAAGGTCCTTCCTCCTTATGATACCCAACCTCCCACTTCATTTATGAAGTTCTGGGTCTGTAAAATGGTCTTAAGTCTGGGAATTGATTGAGGGGCCATGACTCTCAATCAATTCAAACTAGAATGTTGTTCACTTGACCTAGAACTTTTCCTCTTACACAGATGGAGTAATAATTCAATAGGCTTTCTATTTCACTCCTTGGGACACCATGACCCCTACTAAATGCTATAGCTCTGTGATAGTCAGACTATTTTGATTGTGGCTTTGATCCTGGTAAACCACATCTACTGTGCCTTTGGGAGCTGAGTGCCACCACTCAGCCCAAAATATGTAGGAATCCAATTATTCCCTCTGCATTTAGGTTTCAGTGACTGCAGTTACCAGTGAGGTCTGGCCTACGAAGAAGAGTGATTAGCCCTTCAAAGATCTGGCTCTTCTCATATAGTTATTTTTCATAGTACTGGTGAAAGATACATTTTCTGGGTTCTCTCCTTGTGGTTGAGTGGGTGTGAAAAGACAAATCCACTCTATCCCAAACCCTTTAAACATTCGAATTCTTTCCTTCACATTGAATCAAGACAGGTCTGGAATCTCCAATTTACATACTGTGGGCTGTAGGGGGAGGGCTCCACCCACAGATCCCCCTCCCCCTTCTCTCATGCATCAGAATAAGTCTATGAAGACATGACCTGCTTGGGGTGGCCTATCTCTCAAAGGAGAAGGGCTTTGAGCCTTTTCTTCAATGGGCTTTTATTGGGTTCAATTTGCACAGGAATATAGGGCATATATGTAAAGCTCATCAATCATTATTAGTCAGTAATAATCAAACAATAGATAACACTCAAAGAACTATGAGGGCTTATTCTGAGTCAGGTCTGTTAGCTAAAGGACTATAAAACTTTGAGAAACAAACTCATTTCATGCTTGGACCCTTATCAGAAAACTGAGGGTATTCTTAGCAAAGCAAGCCTCACAGGATTTTATACATTCTTTCTTAGGCCTGATTGCCCTGAGGAACCAGCTCTTCCTGCCTAGGGCCACACCCACCTCCAGCATTGTTTCAGGCTTAAATCCGGCAGGGGAAGTAAATTCAGTCAAGAGATTAGGAGACTTTTTACAGACAGAATGAGGACTCAGGCTATGTCAAAGCCAAGGGGTGAGGGTCCATCACTCCCTTTTTCTATAGCTCCCCAAATCCTTCCCTGAGGGCTCTTTTGTGACCGTGCCTGTCTTAGGTCATCCCTCCTTTGAGGAATCTTACCTGTCATTGGCTAACCAGTCATCCACCCGGGGGCCAAGCAGGGTGAAGTAAAGGGGACAGAGGCAGCACCCCTGACAGGGAGATAAGCTTTATTTCATTAGTGGTTATGGACCCAAGAAGATCTCTTTACTCAGCCTTAGCCATGGGGGTGTTACAGCTTCTGAAACCAGGCAGGGCGGTTCCCAACACTGGAATACCTTTGGGCTCTTGTTCAGTCAATTGATCAAACAGATGGTTAGATCCCTTCCCATTTCCAGAGCTGCAAAGTTAAATGTGGAATTGTTGCTGAATGAGCCCATATAATTAAACTCAGCCTGATTCAACATTATTCACCTTCCAGCATTATACCACACCATCAGTATCCATTCCCACTTAGGTTCCCTGCATTTATATCTTTGTATTCTGTACCTACTTTGTGTTCTATACCCACTTTGTATATTCTGTACCTACAGATTTCAGGTAGTTATTTTGGAGAGTAGCACAACTTCTCAGGAGTCACACTAGGCACCTGCTGAGACTTGAGTCCAGTTATGGGCATGGATACAGGAAAACCTGTTTGGTCTTACATAGTTACAGCCTCAGTGAAGGACATTACAGTTTCTTCAGGCACTTAGGATTATCCCCTCAGGGGAGGGTAGAGAGGCTAACACCACTGGGAGTGAAGAAATCACTTCTGATGAGGATGAAGAAGGCACTTCCACTGAGGGTGGAGAGGCTTCTTCCATGACAAAAAGATCTAATGGGAATGTAGGAGCTCAATATCACTGGCTTCATCAGGATTTTTCCCACAAGTCCCCATTCCAACTTATAGGATCCCATTCTCTCCCAATCAATGCCCTCACTTAAACAGTAAACATCTTATGAAACTGGGAGTTTGACTTGCATTTTAATTCAACCACTCTTGAGGTGAGTTTCTGCTTTTGATTATCTGCAGTCTTAATGACAGGAGATGAATGTCTCTTTTAAGGCATAGAAGCTCTTAGGTCATTAATGTGGAGCTGGATCTGCTAATTTGAATGTTTGA
>PVJI01010263.1:0-12462 GCA_004026765.1 Micronycteris hirsuta
AACAATAATGACCTCTTACTCGTTCAGTTCTTACCACATGCCAAGAAGCATTTCCCAAACTCATGTTTCTGTTAGCTTATCTTGGAAGTAGTTAGGCAGGAGACTCAGCTTAACAGCAGTAAGAACTTCTAGCCGACCACAAGTTTAGCAGAGAAACATCCCTGTGCTACAGCTGCTGGAAGAGCTAACAAAATGTTAGGCTGCATTAAAAAGCAGACAAGACCCGGCTGGTGTAGCTCAGTGGATTGAGCGCGGGCTGGGAACCAGAGGGTCCCGGTTCGATTCCCAGTCGGGGCACATGCTGGGTTGCGGGCCAAGTCCCTGATGGGGGCCATGTGGGAGGCAACCATACATTGCTCTTTCTCCCTCCCTTCTCCTCTCTCTGAAAATAAATAAAATCTAAAAAAAAAAAAAAAAAAAAAAAAAAAAAAAAAAAAAAAAAGGCAGACAAGATTCTCCAGTGTGTGCTCTTCTGCAGTCAGACAGTCAGACAGCACAGCAGATCCGCTTTGGGGAACTCGCTTTCAGAGGGTAATCACCCGGAGGGTGAGGGGTACAGAGACTAGGACACCTGGGGAACAACGGCAGGAACTGGGAGTTTACCTGAATACATTCAGAGGCCTTACACTCTAACATCACAGCCATACAAAAGTGAGAGTAGCTTTCCCATGAGGGAGTGAGTGGCCTGAATATTTTCAAGAGCACTTTGAATTCTGAGCTCTATGAAATGTCCAAAATGAACGGTGTACTGTCTATCTACAGCGGTTCTCGGGCGGTGTTTGCTCTTGTAATAAAAACAAACACCCAGATTGTTTTCTTTTCCCAGAGGCCTCTCCCTCTTGACGTAGCAGGAAGTGGTCACAGGCACACTGCAGAAATATTTGGTTACCTCCTGGAGAGAGCCACATGCACACAACCTACTAGAGGTTCTAAGAAGCCTTACAATGAAAAAAAATCTATCCAGCGTATCGATTCCCAAACATTTATCTGACCACTGACGTTCCAAGGACTGTTGTAAGGCATTAGTATGTTGGGAACAGTCTCTGGGAAACAATGGGCATATGTCCCAGTCCAAGACTGTCACAGGAAGGAACTGTGATTTCCCTAGTGTCGCGAGGGGAAAGGCCACAGAGAGCGCCTCTGACACACTGGCAGGGCCCCACCTCCTACCAGCACTGCCGGCACAGGGAAGCGCTGCTGCACTAGGAGGCATTTTAAAATACAGGGAAAATATCTGTTTTCTTTTCTAAAGATTTTTTTTCTTTTTAAAGATTTTATTTATTTATTTTCAGAGAGAGAAGAAGGGAGGGAGAAAGAGCAATGTATGGTTGCCTCTCACATGGCCCTCACTGGGGACCTGGCCCGCAACCCAGGCATGTGCCCCGACTGGGAATCGAACCGGGACCCTCTGGTTCCCAGCCAGCGCTCAATCCACTGAGCTACACCAGCCGGGCTCTAAAGACTTTTATTTTTATTTATTTTTAGAGAGAGGGGAAGGGAGGGAGAAAGAGAAGGAGAGAAACATCAATGTGTGGCTGCCTCTCACATGGCCCTCACGGGGACCTGGCCTGCAACCCAGGCATGTGCCCCGACTGGGAATCGAACCGGGACCGCTTGGTTCCCGGCCCGCGCTCAATCCACTGAGCTACACCAGCCAGGGCTGTTTTCTTTTCTAAATCGTTACTGTTTAGTGATGGCTTCTGTTCAGAAAAAGTGTCTCAAATGATCAAAAGTGAGAAGGATGGTGATGATTCATTTTTGTTTTATTATGGCAATTTCAACAAAAGTGGAGAGACTAGAACAAAGAACCCCCATGTACTCTTGACCTGACTTTAAGAACCACTGACATTTTGCCAGCCATGCTTCGTCTGTGCTTCCTCCCCTGCACACGATGCTTTTCTTTGGGGGTAGGCTGTAAAATTTTAAGGCAATGACAGATATCATACCCTTTCATCCATAAAAACTTCAGTAAGCATTTCTAATAGATAAAGACTAACAAACCAAACCTAATTTCTAAAGCTTTGCTAACAGAATTTTAAGTAGGAAATTGAAGTTATGTTACTCAATGGGTAGTTTACTTGGCCAGCAACAACTCTGAAATACTATTTGCCAACTACCAATTCTGCAAGCTTTAAAAAAAATCTAAAACTACTGTCAGCAGTGAGAGGGAGACAGAATTGTCAAAACCCAAAACTATGGACAGTGACATTCCTGTCGTGAGTACCCAAGACCACATGTCTCAGTGCTTCAGGGCCTCTAGACAGTCCCCAGAGTCCACGGTGTGGCCTAGAGTGATTCCCAAGTTCTTCAAGCTGATGGAGCTTTCACGCACGAAGTCCGCCTGGACCCCCGAGCTTCGCTGTGCTTCTCTGAGAAAGAGGCAGCTATTCAAATTCTGAGATAAAAAAGCTTCATACAGCCCTGGCTGGTGTGGCTCAGTGGATTGAGCGCAGGCTCCAAATCAAAGGGTTGCCGGTTGGATCCCCAGTCAGGGCACATGCCCGGATTGCGGGCCGGGTCCCCAGTGGGGTCACGTGAGAGGCAATCACGCATTGATGTTTCACTCTCTCTGTTTCTCCCTCCCTTCCTCCTCTATAAAATAAATAAATGGATAAATAAAATCTTAAAAAAATATACATATGAACTGCTCAGAAGCCAACTCCCAGGGTTTTGTAAGCATAATAGTAATTTACCGCCAGTATGTCCATAATTACGGAGAGAAGAGTTTCACTAAAAGGAAAAAGAAAAAAAGAAAGGATTCTGTGTAACTGTTGTTCCAAGTCTGGGCTCAAGGCAGGAGGGGCAGTAGAGAGCGCCTTAAGGAGAGGGAGATGGCCCCAACTCCCCTTGCTGCCCCTCATGCCAGGGACTGTGTGAGGGTCGCAACCTGAGGGTCCGCTAGGAGCAAGCCTCTGCGCACTCGGGGTTGGCTGGTACGGCTGAGAATGAAGGTGAAACACTGTACGGAAGCCACAGGGGCCAAGCTTTCCCTGTTATTCCACCTGCAGCCTGGCAGGAGGCTGAAGAGCCCTCTTAGGGAAGCCACTAGGCCCAAAAGACCTGCGGAACACACAGCCCCAACCACGTCTCAGCATGCTGCCTTCACCCAAAGGATGGGTAAAGAAGCCTGCAACATGAAAGACAGAGCCCAAAGCAAGCACAAAAATTCACAGAAAAGAGCAGAGGGAAAAAGAGTTATCTCAAGAAAACTATACTTCATGTCCTCGGAGAACATAAGACACTGCATCCATATAACAGGAACAGAGCGCTAGAAAAAGGGAACACTCATGTCGATGACAGATTTAAAACAAGGGACTGGAAGTGGAAAAGGTGAGGAAGACAGGAAGACGCTGTGGTGGCAGAGGGGAAGAGGAGGCCCATTGCTGATGGCGGCCAGGGGCATGTCACAGAGGACGCTGTGCTGGTGCTGGGGAGGGCAGAGGAAAATGGGAAAGAAGACAAGCTGCCCGGGAGCAGGGCAGAGTGCGCAGAAGGTAGCGCCGGTCCTGACGGGCCTCGGAGACCCTAAGTGCACTCTACCTTCTAACTAGAGATGATAGAGCACATCTCCGCCCCGCCCCAGATTTCCTGAAGGTTTTGATTCTATGGTGCTGTGTGCGTGTGCGTGTGTGTCTGGTGCTGAAGGGCCGCAGAGCCCCCGCTTTTTCAAATTTTATTTTTATTTTTATTTTTAGAGAGAGGGGAAGGCAGGGGGAAAGAGAGGGGCAGAAACATCAATGTGTGGTTGCCTCTCCCACGCCCACAACTGGACACCTGGCCCGCAACCCAGGCATGTGCCCTGACTGGGAATCGAACCGGTGACCTTTTGTTTTGTGAGATGATGCCCAACCACCTGAGCCACACTGGTCAGGGCCACAGAGCCCATTGTTATGAACAGAGTCTGAGTCTGGTCTGGCCCCCATTCTGCAATTTTTACTTGATACTGTGCACGCAACAGAGGCCAATGAAAACACATATACACATTTTGTAGAGTGGCGCCACGAGAACACAGTGCTTACAGTTTAGGAACGAGGGCGAATCTCATCCTGCTCAGCAGTTCGTCCTCTTGGAGCATGACTAGGGCAACAGGGTACATCTGGTCAAAGTCGAAGTGAAACTGCACACCGATCGGAGGGTCACGGAGGAAGTTCCTCTTGTCCTTCGATGAAAAGGGGCAAAACCATAGAATGCAATTAATAGTGAACAATGCATCGCTGATTTGATCAATACTGAAATTCTCCTAAAGACTTCAGCCACAAGTCCACTGAGCTATCGTTAACCTGTCCACTTCAGAGAGAGCAGAGAAGGACCGATCCTTTCATATATGCTTAAGTCTCTACTGGACAGCCTTGTGGGAGACCAGGAAATTCAATCGTGCACTTAGTTGAAATTATATAGTTTGAAATCATAATGAATACAAGTCTGTTTTATTGGGCACCATTAGGTATGTGAAAACTACTGTAGATAATCTTAGAAACATTCTGGCCAAAGTTGAAGCCAGCTAACCTGGTGGGTCATATCAGAAAAGTGAAATCCACCACTCAGTTTACTTCTCAAGTGTGCACAGGCCACGCTCTGGTCCTGCTCCTCTGGACAGAATGCCAAGGGGCAGGCTGCGCCTGACAAGTCCCTGTGAGGACGCACAGGTCAGTCCCTACCTACGCCAAGGGCTCAGGAATATGATGGTGACTGAGAGACACAGTGTGGCTTCTCTGCAGAGCATGGCCAGGCTGGGAAAAGGTTCATTGTTCGTTCAGTCAATAAACTTTTGCTGAGCCGCAGTGAGCCCATGCCTGGGCCCCAAGCTGACACCCTGGCTTCTTTGTCACAACACTATGAAGTGAGAACTTCTGTCCTCACTTTACAGATGAAGAAACTGGGTCACGGAAGCAAAATGGCTTGTCCAAGATCAGGCTTGTGCTGTAGTGAGTGGCAGGGCCAGGACTCCGGGCTACCCCTTCCCACTCTACCTTACAGTGTGAAAATTTCAAACCCTGAAACTGCCCCGATATTTCCCCGAGGTTTCTATAGCAGCCTCCTAGTGGGCCTAGCCGTCCACCGACACAATCAGTGGCTAGACTGCTGGTGGCCAGCGCAGTGGGGCACGAGGGAGGAGAGGTGTGTAAAGCCCAGGGCCTTGGAAGCTGCAGAGGAAGTTTCGATCTCAGTCTACGAGAGATGAGATGCCATTAGAAGAGTCAATGTAGGGCCCTTGGCTGGTGTAGCTCAGTGGATTGAGCACGGGCTGGGAACCAAAGGGTCCCAGTTCGATTCCCGGTCGGGGCACATGCCTGGGTTGCGGGCCAGGTCCCCAGTGAGGGCCATGTGAGAGGCAACCATACATTGCTGTTTCTCTCCCTCTCTTTCTCCCTCCCTTCCCCTCTCTCTAAAAATCAATAAATAAAATCTTAAAAAAAAAAAAAAAAAGAAGAAGAAGAGTCAATGTAGGGGAGTGACATGGAGCGATTCACACCACACATGGACCCTTCTGGCTGCTGAAATAAGCCTGTACTGGAAAGGGTCAAGGAAGGGACAACAGCTGAGCTGTCTCGGGCAGGAGATGATGGTACCAGGGCCACCATGGTAGCAGCAAAGTGGACCAGAGCTATATTCTGAACATAGCATTGTCAGGACTCGGAGTGGGGGACAGGAGGAAGGGATGGTATGACTCAAAGAAGACCCCCCAAGTATGTGTCTAGAAAAAAATGGCGAATAAATTGAGTCCTATTCTGAGATGGAGAAGATGAGAAGAATAGGTTTGGGGGGGTGATTAAGGACCTGGGGGAGCTGACCAGTGAGCTTATGATGTTTCCCCTCAAATGACAATTACTAACTGCCCCTATTTCTTTGGAGGATATACAGGTATACGACATCAGTATCAAGTTTGGCTGTAACATAGTAAACAAAATACATACTGTTCACACTGAACTTGTAATGGATGCTCAGACCTTTCAAGGGTTTATTAATGGAAAGAAAAATCTTACAATGCCCTGGGTGAGGGCAATAGAAGGGAGGTAAAGTCCAGTTTGTTTGTTGTTTAGACTGAGGGTCTATTTATGACTTTGATTAAAAAAAAAAAAAAAGTGAGTTAAAAACAAAACCTGAAAACCACTGACAGCAAAAAGCTCCATTCGTTGAGTCCTGTGCCAGGTGGGGGGCTCGGTCCTTACAACAGAGATTAAAGCCGGTCTCTGCCCCCTAAGACTTCACAGCCCAATGGAGACACAAGTAAGCACAGGTCACATTTTAGAGTCTCAATCCCCACGCCCGTGCAAAGGCGATAAAAGCCCCCGCCTACCTCGCAGGTGTTCGGTGAGGCTGAAAAGAGATCATGTGTGTGAAAGCGCTTTCTGAAACTGTCAGGTCCATACACCTGTTCACTGGTGTTGCTACGTTCCCTCTGAAGTCCCAAGAGAAATTTTTGTGGGCTAGCATATGAAATTTCTTTCAATTTCAGTTTCAAACGCATATAGCAGTGAAAAAGAAACTTAAGAGTATAATCATTTCATTCAGAAGAACCAGAATGCTGTGTGGAAGCTTTGGATCATAGCATATTTCAACAGATCATTCATCTTAATAACATAAAAGAATTCTTTTAAGGCTGAAAGAATTATTTTGTGTAATAGGCTATTCTATTCCATTAAGAAAACAGAACTTATGGAGAAGCAAATGAAAAGTTAGTAAAAAAAAAAAAATAGTGAAAGTTGATCTGTACATTCCTAACATCTTAAAAGATTTGAAAAACTGTATAGAAGAAAAACACCTGCTAAGGACAAACTTGCGATAGGAAGGAAGTACTTCTACACAGAGCATCACAAGATACTTACAGCTGATAAGGCCAAAATTTGTTGTTGAATTGTTTCTTCATCACTACTATCAACCCACGGGGGCACCGCCGCTTCTAAAAGGTTTGTAATAGCCAAGAAGAAAAGAAAAAGACAGGTTACAAGGGTTACGCTACAACTGTGGTTTGAAAAATGAGAAACTTTCCATGGAACCATTTTAGTAATTCACGAATGAGTTCCTCCTAATTCCCAGACTTAAAGCATAAATCTTAGGCATGTATGCATTTGGTTAAAAAAAAATTGACTTGAATTATATAGTGGAGAAATTGGGCAATACCTTGACCAGGCCACCAAAATCAGCACCACTGACAAGGGAGAGACAGCTATTGCGGGCTTCTCAATGAGAGGCCCTGAGAAGGACGCAGCATCCATGTAGTATTCTGACCAAGAATGCATAATCTGAATCTAAGTATAATGTATCCGTGAGGAAGCAGCAAACACAACTCAAAGGAGAAATGGTCTAATTATAAAAAAGGGGGGTGGTATTCTTAAAGCCATTTATGTCATAAAAGACAAAGAAAGGCTACGGAAATGTTCCAGATTAAAGGAGACTAAGAGATGTGAGAAAAATGCAATACTGTGCTGAGGGCGAAAATGTATAAAAGACCCCACTACCCGACTGGGTCAATGACAGAATTTGAATATGAGTATTATGTCAATGTTAAATTTCCTAAAGCTGTAACACTTTCACAATGTGGGTAGAAAGTATACCAGTATTCGCTATACTACTTTCATTGCTGCAACTTTTCTGTGTATTAAAATTATCTGCAAATAAAATTTTATTAAAAGTTACTGTACTTGACTCACGACAAAATGTTGTAAGGAGGCCGTAAGATAGGCAGTTAAGAATTGAGAAAAGGGTTGTCAGGAGTAAAAGCAAATGAAAGAAACAGGCAAATTGGAGGCAATAAACAACGAGGCTGGGATCAAATCTTCTGAGCCTCTGGAATCCTCTGAGGCTGGGAATGCCAAGGCGCCTTACACCCAGCCTGTTGTCGCCGGGGCTGACAAGAAAATGAGATGATTACTACTCATCGTGGTTGTAATGCCAGATGACAAATGGCAACCGCCTGGAAAGGTAAGTCCCCTGCGGTTTCTGTGGTGACTTGGGAGCCCACCTTGGACTAGGAGGAGTTCAGAGGTGGGTGTGAGGGCGGGTGGGCTGTTCAGAGGAAGCAGCTCTACTGTCTGAGCCTGGAGGGGGGCAAGAGGGGAGAGCTAAGGCGATGGAGGTGGGTGGTTGGCACAGAAGACACACAGCAGACTGTCCTCACAGTTTTGCAGAAATAATCCCTTTTACTATTCTGCTGCAAAAGTTGAGTAAGTGGTAGAGACATCCTATTGTGTGCCAGTTGACAGAAGACATATGTGCATGCATGGATGAATGCGGGAGCAAACGACACCAAGTTCATTCTTTGGCTCATCCTAAATAAGCAGATGGTGGCAACTACAATCCAAATTCTGTTAATTATAAAATAAACATATTTTGATACTTTAAAAAAATATTAACCCCTGGCTGGTGTAGCTCAGTGCATTGAGCGCGGGCTGGGAACCACAGGGTCCCGGTTCGATTCCCAGTTGGGGCACATGCCTGGGTTGCAGGCCAGGTCCCCAGTGAGGGCCATGTGAGGAGCAACCATACATTGCTGTTTCTCTCCCTCTCTATCTCCCTCCCTTCCCCTCTCTGTAAAAAATAAATAAAAATAAAATCTTTAAAAAATATATTAGGCCCTGGCTGGTGTAGCTCAGTGGATTGAGAGCGGGCTGGGAACCAAAAAGTTGCTGGTTCGATTCCCAGTCAGGGCACATGCCTGGGTTGCGGGCCAGGTCCCCAGTAGGGGAAACACAACAGGCAACCACACATTGATATTTCTCTCCCTCTCTTTCTCCTTCCCTTCCCCTCTCTCTAAAAATAAATGAATAAAATCTTTTTAAAAAAATATTAGGAGCCCCGGCTGGTGTAGCTCAGTGGACTGAGCGCGGGCTGGGAACCAGACGGTCCCGGTTCGATTCCCAGTCGGGGCACATGCCTGGGTTGCGGGCTAGGTCCCCGGTGAGGGCCATGTGAGAGGCAACCATACATTGCTCTTTCTCCCTCCTTTCTTCTCTCTCTGAAAATAAATAAATAAAATCTTACCAAAAAAAAAAAAATATTAGGGTAAAGATCCTCTAAAACTTTCTTTCTCGTACTACTTACTATAACATTTTGGTCTCCATTTGAAGTCTGCTCACTTGGGGCAGCTTCTCCTAGCACTACTTATCCTCAGATAAGAGGTCTTCTCAAGGCCCAAGCTATTGTAGGTAAGGAAAAGTCATCCCCACATCTCTCCTGGAAATTCTCCCCTCTGGGGGCTTCCATTGTTTCTCTCTGCTAGCTGTTCTTCCCTGGGTAAATGGGCGCTGGCAGGCTTTGATGGCAGGTTTGTTTTCATCACTTACCAGCTGAGCGACCTTCAGCAATTACTTAACCTTGCTGGTCTTTCCTTTTATTAAATGAGATGTCATGTACAGGGTGGAGCAAAAGTAGGGTTACAGTTTTGAGCATGTGAAACACAGTTTATTCTTGTGTTATTAGTTATTAATTATTGTATTATTTTCCATATGAACAACTGTAAACCTACTTTTGCCCCACCCTGTATAAAGCACCCACCCCTTAGCAGGCACTTAGAGATTGTCGATTCCTTCTGCTCCTCCTTCCCCCTAAACGTGACAGATCTCTGCTTATCTCTCTTCGTGCTGGGCAGAATTTCATCAAGCAGCTCACCTACTCTCAGGGTTTTTACATGACTTGACTAATAATCTGTATCTGTAGATGGAATTCTCCTCCATGCTTCGAACAAATGGTGCTGAACAGGGTGCTATTGGACCCTGTTCAATTAGTTTAGAACTGTGCTAACAGAATTTTCTGCAATGATGGAAATGTTCTACATCTGCCCTGTCCACTATGGAAGCCACTAGTCCCATGTGGTTACTGGGCACTTGATATGCAACTAATGTGACCAAGGAATAACATTTTCCTGATATGCCACCTGCCTTCCCTTCCCTGCCTTTCTACATGTTTCTCTCACTTGGCTGTTTAATGGGCACCTCAAAACTAAAATCGCCTCCAAGCCTTTCACCCCTATACCCCCTCACAGTTCATGTCTCAGAGGCACAAACCAGCTCCTACACCAAGTCTCCAAGCCAATTTTACTGCTTCCCACGAATCACTAAGTTATGCGAATTTGCATAGTTTATTTGTCCCAAGGAGCTGCTTCATACCTCTGAGTTTACTAAGGCACAACAATGCCTGATGGGAACTCACTACAGGACTAACTAGTTCTTTCTGAACTGTAACACTGCCCAAACGGATTGAATTCTTTTACCCTACTTTTGCCAGATTCAAAGACAGGAGGCCAGTTTTGTGTTTGTGCACGACCAAATGGTAAAAGTAGGGATTCTGAGATTTTATAACTGTAAACATTTAAACACACATTTGTCAGTAAAGAAATGTACTGCTTCTCAGACGGGTCATCCCTGGCTGACCTCACCCACCATCCCAGCCACAGGGAATGATGCCTTCCTTTCTTAAACCCCAAAGGTTTATGGGTTTGCCTCCCCAGCAGTCTTTGTGCTACCCAAAGAACGGAGGCGATTACTTCCACATTTTTGTATTCTCAGGGCCTTATCATGGTGACTGGCATGTAATGAGTACTCAAGACAATTTGGCAGGTAAGTTGTGTTCAACAAACCTATATACATACCTGATTTCTTTGTATGCTGCTCCTCAACAAATTTTTTCTGTTCCTTATGAAAATCGCCTATAATGGTCTATTAAAAAATACATACAGTCAAATTACCTTGGAAAGTTTATTAGTAGATAAGAATTGCATTCAAGACTTATAAAGTCTATTTGAGACATTTTATTTGTTTTCTTCAAATAAAAAGGTTAAAAAAGTGATAGTTTCCCCTATCCACAACGAGAGAATTGTCAATGTTTTTGAATTCTAACTATACAACACCCTTTATAATGAGCTCTTTTCAAATGCAAAAATGAGTTAAAAACTGAACTTTTGCATTATTAAAAAATATAAGACAGGTGAAATCTCATTCTAACGAATAGTACACACAACAAAAGTATCTCAATAACAAGTTATCTAAAATTAAATTGATGATCTCCTTAGTTCAAATAAGTGTCAACATAAATAAAATTCACCATCGTAAAAAATGAACAAACTAACTCATTAATGTCTTAAAAGGCTGTACATAATGGGCTAAGACTTTAAAAAATTAACCAAATAATGAAAAGCATAAATATATTCTGAAGTGGTTATAGTTAAAAATTAAACTCATAATATGAAAAGTTCAGTATTACCCCAAAGTATCAATACATGTTAGACTACATTAAAAAACAAAGGTTATTTAAATCAGATAATTTACACCATGGCCACTTGTTACACAGAAAGAGAAAAAAACCCTAGAATCTCAAATACTAATATTTTTATCAGAATATAATATCCTACTTGGGTTAATAAAATTCATAAGAAGGGATGATATTAGCTGCTAATGAATTTCATAAATTTCTACTACCAAAAGATATTTAAATGTACCTTATCGATGATGTCATCTATCTTCCCTTCTTCTACTGATTTCTTTATCGATTGTGCTGTTTCAGCAACTGATTCAGTTATCTTTTTTGTAGCCGCAGTTGCGAAGTTAAATAGATAGTCTATAAAGAATAAAAACAAAGAGTCTATGCTCCATTCCAGTACGATGGTTATTATATTTGTAATTTCTCCCAGAGATAGGTCTTGTAAGAATCTGAAATCACAGGGCACGTTCCTTGTTAATTGGAACTTGAAACAAAAGCACGAGAAGCACCGCCAGTCCTGCACTTTGTCAGCGGACTGCCCGCCCACTGGGCCTTTGATTCAGCTCTTTCAAAGACCCTTACCAAACTCCCCTGCTTCCCCCAGTAGCTGTTTCGAATTTGTTTTACCCTTCTCCAGTCTCTAGTTCTAACTTTTACCTCAGTAAAACTCCCCTCCAACTATAGAAATGAGATCAAGGCTCCCCTTTTCCTTTCCTTTCTTTCTAGACCCTAAGAATCCCACCTTTATTTTCTTCTTCTTCCCTCCTGTTCAAAGAAAAGATGTCCCTCCTTTCCTAGATTAACCCATCACATGATAAACCTGGCAGATTTTTAATAAATAGAAATCTTGGCAAGCTCTAATGTAAACAGAAATTCTTAACTAATAATGAGGAAATACATAAAACAAAAGTAAAACTGGAAGACACGAACTTTCATCTGTACAAAATGAAAGCATAAAACTGACTTTCCTGAAGACCTGAAAAGACACAATGTGTCAAGGCTCTACTGCACTAGCATATAAAATATAAAGGCTTGTATGTAGCCAAATATCATCTCAAAGTTCACACTCTGCACTGTCTGGGCCACAGGAAGTGACCTCAAGTGGGTCCTCAAGCTGGACCTGCTGGGGGATGCTCCAGAGCAACTGGCCTTTGGATCTTGTTAGAGCAGTCTTGCCTCTGCTATTTGTACCCGCCGAGGAGGCTGGGGGGCTGACTCACAATATTCACGCAGGGAGAAAACCCCTATAAGAACGGCAAATAAGAA
>PVJI01010263.1:12562-61396 GCA_004026765.1 Micronycteris hirsuta
GCCCTGGCTGGTGTAGCTCAGTGGATTGAGCGCGGGCTGGGAACCAGAGGGTCACCGGTTTGATTCCCAGTCAGGGCACATGCCGGGGTTGCAGGCCAGGTCCCCAGTGGGGGCCACGTGAGAGGCAACCACACATTGATGTTCCTCTCCCTCTCTTCCCTTCTGTCTAAAAATAAATAAATAAATAAAAAAGAATGATAAAGAGAGCTCGGCAAACCCGATTAAATCCTCACTCTGGGTAGTGTCATTTTCAGAGAATCTGGCAGCTTATACCACTATGTGGGAGCAGCACGATGTCCCAATCTGAATGACCATTTCTCTTACTTCCCAAAGCCTTCACTGTTAAACAGTCCACCTTCTCCCACTGTGTCTGGTGGCGTCCATCTGTGACTATACCACAGGATACTACTTGTATCTGCTCTCGTTTTCACCATTCTCCCCACTCCTATGACTACCGAAATTCTTGAGTATCTCCAAAGAGGCCTCAAATACATTATTTCTTAGTTTGAAAGTTTTATCTGCCCTCTCTTTACCTGGCTAACTCTGCACAACCTGTGGGTCTCTGCATACACATCACTTCCTGGGAAATTTTACTCCTTGACTGGAGTAGGTGTCCCTCAGCAACCGTGTTGTTCAATCAACAATATTCACGAGACTACCGAATCTGCCTCTTCAGCAAGACTGAAGGTCCATCCTAAGCCTCACTGGGGCAGGGACCAGGCTGTCTGATTCACCCAGTGAGTGTCCAATAAGTACTTATTGAATGCATAAATGGATAAGTGACATCGTAAGTACTGAGCTGTAGGAAGATCCCTCATTCCTCTTCAGCTATGACTAATCTATTTACCCAGAGTGGTATGATAAAATGGGTGGACAGCCACACTACTTTGTAAAGACATTCTTTGCAGATAAAGAAATCTAAAGTTCTAAAACAGCAGGGTTCCTTTTAAGATTTCTCTGGAATACATTTTGAATTAGAATCAACATTTTCTCCCCTAAGGGAGGACTTTTCATTTAAAAACTGGTATTTTAGCATAGAAATTTTTTTTTAAAGATTTTATTTATTTATTTTAGAGAGAGGGGAAGGGAGGGAGAAAGAGAGGGAGAGAAACAGCAATGTATGGTTGCCTCTCACATGGCCATCACTGGGGACCTGGCCTGCAACCCAGGCATGTGCCCCGACTGGGAATCGAACTGGGACCCTCTGGTTCCCGGCCCGTGCTCAATCCACTGAGCTACACCAGCCAGGGCTTTAGCATAGAAATTTTAATTCTCAGATTTGAATGACTCCATGGGTGAAGTACACTACACACACTGAACATGGGAGAAAGCACAGTTCTTTCCCTCAAGGAATGTCCCTTTCTAAACAAACAAAAGACTCATAGCCAACCAGAGGGGCAAGACTTATTTATTAAACAGAGGCACTCAGAGAAGGGAGGGAGAAGGTCTCCCAGAAGTGATTAGAGAGTGGCCTGCATTCTGATGTCAGAGGGAGAGGGAAGCAAGAGAGCATGACAAGGGGACTTTTAGATAAGAAGCTCCTAAAGACAAGAAGCGGTTTATTAATTTTGCAAAGAGATCATTCGACACCAAGTTAAAGACAGTTTTTATTACGTGGTTGGAGAAGAGCTGAGACTAAGGTAAGAGTTACCAGGAAGTAAGAGGAGTACAATGTCCACTTCAGGAACTTAGGCACAAGACAGGGTCTAGAACACGGAAGAACAGGAAGTAAAACGTCGGCGAGTGAGCACGCCTCTAAAACCTTATGAAAGGGGGGGCCAGATGATGAACATTAAAGGCAGTCATTCTCGTATCTTCATTTTCATGATGTCATTTTAGTCTCACGACCATCCTGGGAAGAGTAGGTATACTCTGCCTAGTTTCCAGATAGGGATGCCAAGGCTCACAGAGGATAAATTATTTGTCCATTGTAACAGGGGCAGACCTTCCCCATTGACTGCCTAGCCGATAGCCTAACCACTTCCGCCTTGCCAAAGTATCCCCAGTTTTGACGGGTGCGCATCAAACCTGGGGGTGGTTTTGGGGACCCTGGACACAAACAATCAAGGTCGTCTCATTAAACCTCTGTTTGTGGGACTTCCTGTAATTTGCAAACGATATCACAATAAAGACGGTAAGTCGTGTAAGGAACTTAAGCACAGGCTATCTGCCTCTAAATGGCAAGCTTGTGCCCCAATCTCATACTGCCTCACGTCAGCTGAGCCAAGTGACAAGAGCTTGCAGAACTGAATGGCATGATAAGGGCAGAGGAAAGTGGGTAGGTTCTCAAAGGTAAGAAAAACTATAATTTTATCAGACTAAAGAGAGAAAGGTAGTTTAAGGCTTGCTGTTAGAATGGGGAAATAATCAGAGTGGTTTAAAAAAAAAAAGCTCATTGCCCTGGCTGGTGTAGCTCAGTGGATTGAGAGCAGACTGTGAACCAAAGGGTCGCCGGTTCGATTCCCAGTCAGGGCACATGCCTGGATTGCGGGCCAGGTCCCCAGTGGGGGCCACGTGAGAGGCAACCACACATTGATGTTTCTCTCTGTCTCTGTCTCTCTCCCTTCCCCTCTCTCTAAAAATAAATAAATATATATATATATTTTTTAAAGATATATATATATCCTGTCCAGGTAGCCCCACTTCCAGGGATGCCCCACTTCCAGGGATGGGGAGCATATGACTTCAAAGGGCAGCCGATTATTAGTTATCCATCTCTAATTCAGAAACCTTTTTACTTCCCTTGTCATCTGTACCTCTCAGACTAAAATCTGTCCCCTTAAGTAACATAAAATGACCTTTCTTTTTTCTAAAAAAAAAAAACAACAAAAAAAAAACCAACAAAAAAAAAACACCACAAAAAAACAAAAACCGGTCAGAATTTTAAACAATGCTCCTAAGTTTCTTCTTCAAACTAAAATCTCCAGTTCTTTAGTATTGTTCATAAACCCTGGGATCCAAGCTCTTGACCACCTGCACCGCCTTCCTCATGGTAAAACCTGGGTTAGTCATCAGAACTGATTTGGGGATTTCACTTTTATGTCAAAGAAGACATGCATTTCCCTACGCAAACACTAACTTTTGAAGCCCTCTTTGCTGTAAACTAATCAAGTTAGGTGTCTAGAACTTGAAATGCACTTTCCCTAGAGAAAAGGAGGTGTGGCCTAATTAACGCAGTTCCACTACAAATATTAATAGCACTTTTTATTTTTTTTATTTTTTTAATATTTTTTATTTTTATTTTTAAAAATATTTTATTTATTTATTTTTAGAGAGAGGGGAAGGGAGGGAGAAAGAGAGGGAGAGAAACATCAATGTATGGTTGCCTCTCGCATGGCCCCCACTGGAGACGTGGCCTGCAACCCAGGCATGTGCCCTGACTAGGAATCGAACTGGGACCCTTTGGTTCCCAGCCCGCGCTCAATCCACTGAGCTACACCAGCCAGGGCTCTAATAGCACTTTTTAAAGGAGATGGGAGAGGAGGTGGCCCTTCCTCTAATTCCTGGGCATGGACTGGCCTTAGGGACAGGTTTTGAAAAAGCCAAGGCTCATCTCTGCCCACCTCCCACTTACTTAAACTATGCGTAGAACTCAGATATTTAATACTCTCAGAGTTACTTTTTTTTTTTTAAAGAAAGAGTGCAGATAAAGCTCTCATTTGCTTGACTCAAACAAAACCACACAACCAATTTATGAATAAGAAGTTACTTTGAAACATGAGGCCTGCGGGGAGGTGGGGAGAAGTTCTTTAGTGAGTTTGCTTATCAACTGCCCTGCTCCGAAGCAGGTGATCATAGGAAGTCCTAAATTTACCAGGAGGGAGGGCCAAGGATGGGAAGATTTGGTTTTGGTGGAGGCAGTGCCTGGGTGTGTGCTCCTTGTAACTGGTGAGTTGTCTATATTTATAAATAGGTTATCATGAAGCAGAAATCTTTAGGGTCTAATCTTGAAGGAAGGCACTCAACAAATGTTTATAGAACAAATGGGGCTCCTAGGAGATTCCACGTAGATTTTAAAAGGCTAAAGAAACTAATCTACTTACTTAATAGGAGTCAGGTTCAGAGATGTTTAATTTCAGTTTTCAAAACACAGATGTGTCTCCTTAAGGATGACGACACACCTCTTACGATCAAAACATAGAAATAAAAAACTGATCATCTAGTCTTTCTGAAGGTTTGTGTATAAACTAGAACCTTTATATCTTTTTAAAATCACATAAACAGCAGAGCTACGAGAGCTTGCGTTTATTTGGAAACTGTAAATTCGCAGTGTGTGTGGGCGTGCGAAGTGGGGAGAGGTCCTTCCATCTAACCTTAGCTTCCCCCAAAATCAGGAGAGCCTGGTTAGAAAAGAGATCATGGCATTAAACTCCGAAGCAGACATCCATGTCAAATACATGTTTATTTAAAAATATTCAGCCTTGGGCCCTGGCTGGTGTAGCTCAGTGGATTGAGCGCGGGCTGGGAACCGGACGATCCCGGTTCGATTCCCGGTCAGGGCACATGCCTGGGTTGCAGGCCAGGTCCCCAGTGAGGGCCATGTGAGAGGCAACCATACATTGCTGTTCCTCCCTCTCTTTCTCCCTCCCTTCTCCTCTGTCTAAAAAATTTAAAAAAAAAAAATTAAAAAAAAAAAAAATTCAGCCTTGGCTGGTGTGGCTCAGTGGACTGAGTGCCGGCCTGTGAACCAAAAAGGTCACTGGTTCGATTCCCAGTCAGGGCACGTGCCTGGGTTGCAGACCAGGTCCCCCATGGGGGGTGCACAAGAGGCAATGACACGTTGATGTTTCTCTCCCTCTCTCTCTAAAAATAAGTAAAATCTTTAAAAAATTAAATAAATACAAACATGAGGTTTCAGTAAAGCCCTCACAAAGTTTTCAGAAGCCAGTTTTGATACTCCCCCGAAGATAAAGAAAAACTGTTCTGTATACTGTATGAAATTAGGTAAATCCCCATAGCCAACTTTTCCTAAGTTTTATCTATCCCTACTACCTAACACGGCCTCTCTGCTCTGGTCAAATTCATCTCCTCACCTCTCTCCAATACTCCAAGCTCTTCCCAATCCTCTACGCAGGAAACAGTCATTCCCTGCTTAGTGATTTTATCACACAACACTTAGTTTTATTTCTCTTGTGCACTGTTTGGGGCTCTTGGGCTGCGATTACACACTACCAGGATTTCAGGTTGTCTCTTTTCCCTGCCCCTCCGCCCCCAAGTAAACTTTTTGCAGGTTAGCCTTTCTTATTCAAATATGTGTTTCTCCACTCTCAGGCTCCAGCCTCCCCTAGTGCTTCTCTGCAAATGCTTGCTAAATTTAACATCTACCTTTGCGGCGGTTCTCTCCCGTGCAGTGCTGTCTGCTTTAGGGCCTACCTTTTCAAAGGGGTTTTCTTCCACTATTTAAGCCCGCTGAGGTCTCTGTAGAATCAGAATTACTACGGCATGTGTTTATCCTTCAAGTCTACTTTTTACCGTCCTTCCTAAACTAGACAGTAAACTCAGAAAGAACACGGTCTTGGAAATTAGACAGATCCAGGTTCAAATTCCACTGCTACCACTTACTATGATTATGACTTAGGGCAAGCACCCTGGGCTTGCTCTCCCAACTTACTGGGCTATTTAAGAGACGAAACGAGATATCATTCATAAAACACCTAGTACTGAAACTTGCACATCACAGGAAAAAATAAAACAGCAGCTACTTTCCTGCCTTAAGGAAAAAGGTCCCAAGCACCTAAAAAGACGAGCCTGACCAAGGCCTTCAGTAACTCTTCCTCAATTTACTTCCGACAATACATTCTTCCCTAAGGGCAAAAAGTCACTTTTTCAACCTACTCAAGCTCCTGAAAGGGCCCTGTCCTTGGGGTGGGAAGTTGTGGAAGTGAAAGTTGGCGGGCTGAACAAGAAAAGATTCCTTGTCAAACCTAAAGAGGTTGGGCCACACCGCTTTACAGCGGCTTTGCTCCTAACGCTGACACTTTGTAAACAGTAACATGTCGCCCTGGCCAGGTAGCTCAGCTGGTTAGAGCATCGTCCCAACACGCCAAGGCTGTGGGGTGGGATCTCCACTCACGGCATAAGCGAGAATCAACCAATGAATTCATGGATGAGTGGGGCAATAAATCGGTGTTTCTCTGTCTGTCTGTCTCTCTCTCAAATCAATTAAAAAAAAAATACTGACATGTCACCAGGAACTTTAGGCACGGGATCTGACTGCTAGATGAAGCTTGGCTTTGCCCAGTTCTTCACCAACCTCTGCCGTCCAGAGATCCGACCGACAAACACACCTTCCTCCCCCCCACCCCACAACACCGACCATGTTGGGCCGCGCCCCAGGGGGGTCAAACCGAAGGTTGCGGGCACTCGCGACGCTCTCTGGTCGCGGGGGGGACTCACCGCTGAAGCCTTTGGCCTGGGGAAGGACCTCCTTCTCCGCCGACTCCGCCACCGCCTCGGAGTGCGACTCGGGTGGAGCGTCTCGCTCAGGCTGCTCGTCCCCCTCGGGCTGGCGGCCACCCTCTGCCGGCTGCTGCGGGCCAAACCACGTACTGAAACCCCGGAACATCCCGCCCGCGGGGCCGCCGCCGCCGCGGTCCCGGTCCCCGGAGACTAGCGACTGCCGCCCACTCCCAACTCCACAATGCGCGTCGCCCCGGGAGATGGCCGGAAGCGCGACCCCTGTGCCGCCAGTCTAGCCTTCTCCCCGCCTCTATGGCAACTCGGACGCCGGCCGTGCGTGCGTCACTTCTGGCCGAAGGCCCCGCCCCGCTGTTTTCTGTTTCGGCGGCGCTTACGCGCGTGGAAAGCGGACAAAGGTATTTTCCCACGTAGCTCTGCCCCGCCCCTTTCCTTCTAGCTCCACCCTTGTAGTGCTTGACCTAGGCGTGTAAACGGCGTCTTTTTCACTCTAAGCAGCTTCCCTGGTGACTTAGCTTCGCTTTTTTCAGCTGGGCCGGCATAGCCTCCTCCTCAAACGGAATCAAAACTAGCCCGGGCCATCTAGGTCTACCTACCAATTTACAAGGAATGCGGAGGATGCAGGAAAAGTGTTAAAGGGGGACCAAGGGATGCAGGCAGCACAGTCTAGGCTGTGAGAAACCACAGGACAAATGACATTGATTATTCAAATAAATTGCAAGGAAAGGGAGAAGGGGAACCTTAGAGATTAAAAACGATTTAAGAGACATAAGAGGCATGGCAATTTGTGACTTTTATTTGGGTCTTAAGTCAAACAAACGTATTTGGAAAAATGTATAACTTTATGAGGATTGGAAATCTGGGCACTGGAAAGATCGTGAAATTATGGAATTGTTCAATTTAAAAAAATTTTTTCAGCCCTGGCTGGTGTAGCTCAGTGGATTGAGCGCAGGCTGGGAACCAAAGGGTCCCGGTTCGATTCCCAGTCAGGGCACATGCCTGGGTTGCTGGCCAGGTCCCCAGTGAGGACCATGTGAGAGGCAACCATACATTGCTGTTTCTCTCCCTCTCTTCCCCTCTCTAAAAATAAATAAAATCTTTAAAAAAATTAATTTTTTTCAGTGTGGTAGGATACACAAACTTTACCGTCTTAACCATTTTTAAGTGTACAGTTCAGTAGTGTTAACTACTTACTTTGTTATGCAACCAGTCTCGCTCTTCCTATTGCAAAACTGAAATTCTGCGCCCATTAAACAATTTCTCATTCTCCCCTCTCGCCCAGCCCTTGGCAACCAAGCTACTTTCTGTATGAATTTGATTACTTCAGCAACCTCATATAATGGAATTGTACCGTATTTGTCTTTCTGTGACTGGCTTATTTCACTTACCAAATATCCTCAAGGTTCATTCATGTTGTAGAATGTGTCAGAATTTCTTTAAAATTCTGCCTTAAGAAAGGCTACCTTTACAAAGGCTGAATAAGCTTGGGTGGAACAGGAGAATATTATGCTAAGTGAAATAAGCCACGCAGTGAGGGACAAATACCATATGATCTCGCCTTTAAGTGAAACCTAATCAACAAAACAAACAAGCAAGCAAAATAGAACCAGAGATATTGAAATTAAAAACAATCTGACAGTAACCAGAGGGGAGTTGGGAGGGGATAACGGGGGGAAAGAGGGGAAGGGTTTTCAGGAACAACTATAAAGGACTTGTGGACAAAACCAACAAGGAGGGGGTTTGGAATCGGGAGGGAGGTGGAGATGGCTGGGAAGTGGAGGGGAGTAAATGCAGACAACTGTACCTGAACAGCAATAAAACAATTTTAAAAAAGAAAAAGGCTGCCCTGGCTGGTGTAGCTCAGTGGATTGAGCGCGGGCTGCGAACCAAAGGGTCGCAGGTTTGATTCCCAGTCAGGGCACATGTCTGGGTTGCGGGCTAGGT
Organism: Micronycteris hirsuta; assembly: GCA_004026765.1. Classification (NCBI taxonomy): domain Eukaryota; kingdom Metazoa; phylum Chordata; class Mammalia; order Chiroptera; family Phyllostomidae; genus Micronycteris; species Micronycteris hirsuta. The sequence goes on from PVJI01010263.1 coordinate 20,924, forward strand.
CCCCAGTGGGGGCCACGTGAGAGGCAACCACACATTGATGTTTCTCTCTCTCTTTTTCTCCCTCCCTTCCCCTCTCTAATAATAAATAAATAAAATCTCAAAAAAAAAAAAAAGAAAAGAAAAAGGCTGAATAACATGCCATTGTATGTAATACCATATTTTGTTTATCCGCTCATCTCTTGATGCACATAGCAATTGTTAAATTTTAAATTGTGATAACGGTGTATGTGTGTTTAAAAGCATTCTTATCTTTTAGTCATACTGAAGTATTTACCAATGAAATGATAGAATGGATGGCATTTGCTTCAAATTAATACAGGATGGGGGAAAATGGGTAGATGAAACAAGCCTGGCCATGGATTGATAGCTGTTGAAGCTGTGTGGTTATACTATTATGCCTGCTTTTCTACATATTTAACTTTTTCCATAATGACATGTAAACAAATGAATAAAAAAAACTGCCCAAGTGAACTACTGCCCCTTTGGAGCAGGGAGTTCATGAATGTATTTCTCAAGCACAGACTCAAGCAATCTGTTGGCAAAGGACACCAGTTATTCCTCCTCCTTCCAACATTTTGAGTAGCGTAGCCTAGTTCCCGTGAATATGTGAAGGACGGATTACAATTCTGATTTCCCTGCTCTCCGGCTTTCCAGCCAGAAGTATATTTACAATTCAGGTCTGAGACTTCAGTTTGACAAGTCCAACCCACTTGGTTTTGTTTTTTTCCAACAGCTTTATTGAGATATAATACACACAAAAAATTCAATTAGAGAAACATAAAATTTGTCATTTTAACCCTTTTTAAGTGTGTCATTCAGTGGCATCCATGACATTCCAACCTGTTTTTAGAGTCTAGGTATTGATTCATCTTTGAAAGTTGGCAGGCATCGGAGGATGAATGCCTTCCTAGCATTTTTTAAGTCAGTGAGAACACTTTCCAGAAAAAGGATAATTGCTTCAAGTATGATTGGAATGAACCTGGCAGTTCAGTCAGAAGCTTGGGAGAGGGGGAGGGTTCTAACTCCACCATCTAATAAGGTAAATACCTTTGACTTCTTAGTCTTCAAGTTTCTTTTTTTTTCTTTTTTTTTCTTTAAAATCTTTTTTTTTAAAGATTTTATTTATTTATTTTTAGAGAGAGGAGAAGGGAGGGAGACAGAGAGGGAGAGAAAGAGCAATGTATGGTTGCCTCTCACACGGCCCTCATAGGGGACCCGGCCGGCAACCCAGGCATGTGCCCCGACTGGGAATCGAACCGGGACCCTCTGGTTCCCAGCCCGCGCTCAATCCACTGAGCTACACCAGCCGGGGCTAGTCTTCAAGTTTCTTCATCTCCAACAGGAATATAGCACTGACTGCCAAAAGCAGAAGTGGGGCCCAGCCCGTTCAGCCTTACTTTTGCCTTATCTCCAGAAGCACCCACAACCGTGGTGAATGCTGTGTTCCCCAGGGAACAGACAGTTTTAAAGTTGTTCTGGAAGGTAGACTTCTTCAAAATAAAAGATGAAAAAAGACACAAATGAACTTAATGGCGGACTTTTTCTCCACCTCTTTTATATCCTTAACACTATGCTGGGAGAAGGCCATGAAGAAACATCTGTTCATTAAGACACACCCCTATCCCACGCAAATCAGGCCATTTCAACCGTGTTGTCAAATTTGTTTTTCTGCTTACTTTATTTCCATTTTGGATTAATAATACCAAAGTTATAAGAACCCCTGTGTATTCGCAAAATATCTTTTCTCCATTTAATCTCATAGATTAATAGGATATGAAAAAGATGAGGTCTTACGTCATGCAGTGAAGACTCTGGCTTTGGGAACAGATGTTTTGCCCTGATGTCAAGGGAAAGCAGAGTTTGCCACCTCAAAATATGCTTTTTGGGGTATTGATTATTTTAAGCTGATTATTTTCCAGAAACTTAGACTTAGGAAGAACCTTTGACCCTCCCCTTAACTATCTAAAAGAATTTAAATAGAGGACCTGCTCCAGGAAGGGAGATAGCTTCAGATGACTAGTTTAATATAAACTAGTAAGTATGTGGTAGACAGGGAGGAACCTAGCAAAGCCTGTCAGATCAAAGTTTTCTCTGTGGCACGCTGTTAAAGATGGCCCAGCAAACATTTATTTACCAAACATTTGCTTTTCTGTCTCCACATGAATTGCCTTCCTGGCCTTTGAAGTCCCCCAAACACCCCTGCCCTTTGGGCCAGATCTGTCCTCAGATTTCATAGTCTTATGGAACCTCTGCGTGCATATATGTAATAAATTTGGTCATTTTCTCCCGTTAATCTATTCATGTTAATTTGATTAGTCCAGCCAAAGGAACTTAAAGGCATAGGAGGAAAAATTATTTTTCCTTCCCACGAGGTCCTGGTTTTGCTACTTATATTAACTAATGTACTTTGGTCAGGGCACTTTACATGTCTAAGCCTCAGGTTCTTTGTTCAAAATGGAGATCGTAATAACTGTCCTGTTTGTAAAAAGAAAAGGAAGTACTGAAATGTGGAAGGAAACCTTGTCTATGTGGCAGGTATTAACTATCATCATTATTTCAACCCATTTCACAAGCATCCTTTCTCCTAGGTCCTCTGGAAGACTTGTTTCATAGCAAACTCTTCTGTGCCTCTAGCTTTTTTATAAGGTGTTTCCTTCTTTAAAGTTTATCTATCTGTCCATTTATTTATTTTATTCATCTTTGTGGAGACTTGGATCTCCCCTCGGTTTCCTGCTGAGTGGAGGCTCTGCCCATTTTCCCAGAAATTGATAAAACAAACCCTGGATCCTTACTGCTTCTTCCACAGCACTGCTCTGTCATCCTTAGCGGGGAGAAACTCCCTTTTGTTTTGAAACTCATTTAACTTTTCCTACAAACCCTCTACCCTGCCTTGTTGCTGTCTTCTATTAGCTTTAGAGTCACTCCTTGACACTCACTGAAGACATGGCTTCCTGGCCTCGACTGACTTCTCCAAGTCTTGATGTCCCTTGCAGTGGCCGTGTGGCTGTAGGCCCAATGCCAACAATGCCCATCTCACTTGACGCCATATCAGCCGTCAGACCTTAAACCAGGGGTGTCCAACCTTTGGGCGTCTCTGGGCCACACTAGAAGAAGAAGACTTGTCTTGGGCCACGCATTAAATACATTGCAGCGCAGAATCACAAAAAATTCTCATAATGTTTTAAGTCAATTTACAATTTTGTGTTGCGCCGCATTCACAGCCATCCTGGGCCGCATGTGACCCGCGGGCCGCAGGTTGGACGCTCCTGCACCATGTCACCTGAAGTGCTTCCCCTTTGCCAACTTCAAAACCAACATCGCACCGCAGTGACAACTCGCCAGTTCCCTCATTCGCATGGGCTCTTGTCTATGGCCCTTCTCTTCTCTTTCCCCCAGTCTATCGGCTCCCTGCTGCTCCCCATCTCTTTCCTCTGTGACCTAGAGCCCTGGTGCATCACTGCAAGCACATTCTTTCAGGGCCCTTAACTTTCTCACTCTCCTGTCTTTCTACTGCGCTCAAACCTGGTTTTGTCAGAAGTATCTATGCTTACATATTTATCAGTAGGTATCCTGTAAAATTATATTGAGATATCATGACACAATTATGGTTCCTAAACTCCACTAGGTGTTCAATGACATTTGCCTAACTTGGCACTCTAGTGACTTGCACTGGTTGTTCAAGATTTTAACCACTTGCCTAACCCTTGCCTTTCACTCCAAACCCTTCTATTGTCCATAGTTAGATTCTTTCTCCTTCAGTGCTTTCAGTATGTTCTTCCCTTTTTTTTTAAAGATTTTATTTATTTATTTTTAGAGAGAGGAGAAGGGAGGGAGAAAGAGAGGGAGAAACAGCAATGTATGGTTGCCTCTCACATGGCCCTCATGGGGACCTGGCCCGCAACCCAGGCATGTGCCCTGACTGGGAATCGAACCGGGACCGCTTGGTTCCCAGCCCGCGCTCAATCCACTGAGCTACACCAGCCAGGGCCAGTATGTTCTTCCCTTTGCTTTAACAACCTGCTGTGTCGTTTCTCAGGACCAGCCATCCTACAAAAATACTCGCTTATGAAGTTCTAATTGTCCGCTCCCCCTTCCTACATTTTCTTTTCTACACGGGTATTGTTTCAGGAATCTTACTGATTCCAATAGATGCGTACAACCCTTCCCTCAGACTGTGAGATCCTCACAGGCAAGAACCCTGTTTTATTTTGGTCCTCTCCTTAGCGCTTCCCTTCTGCAGTTCCTGGAGTGCAAGGGGACGCACAAATGTTTGAGACAGGGTGGGCACAGGACGGGAGGACCCACACAAGGGGCTCGGCGTGTGGAGTGGCCTAGGCTCGGTCGGGATGTGGTGTTCACCTGGGTCTCCGAAGGGTTTTGCTAAATGAGCCGAGGAGGGGAGGAGCAGTCCTGGGGCCGAGCGAGGCCTGTGGCCAAGTGCCTCCAGGGCGGAGAGTGACGGGAAGCTGTCTGTGCCTGAGGAGTCACTTTTTAGGGGCTGGTTTTGTTGCATTGCACAAACCTAGGTGCAAACCCCAGGCTCACTAGCGTGAGTCAGCGGGGCAGGAGGCGGCAGGAGAGGGAAAGGTGGGCGAAGGGGACGCCGCGCACCCCGAGGCCTGCAACGGCGGTGGGAAGGACCCGGGGAAGACTCTGGGACACCCCTAGCGGCGGCCCCCTACCCAGCCCGACAGGTGAGCGCTGGCCGGCCACGGGGCGGAGCCCGCCGTACCCACCAGCCACCCTCCGGGCGCCACCACCACAGAGCAGGTAAATCCTCCGCCCGGCCCTCCCCCGGACCCCCGGGGCCTCCGGGCCCCCCGCCACCCCGGGTCCCCGGGGCCTCCCCACCCGCGCCGCCACCCCCGGCGCGCGCCTGAGGCTGGGAGCCTTTGTCCTCTCCTCGATGGCGCTGGCGCCCAGTCCGAGAGGGGCTGTCGACCAGGCGCATCCCGGCACCAAGCGCACGCAGACCCGAGGGGTGCGGGGCTGGGGCCGCTGAGAGGGTGCCCAGTGTTGTCGGAGCCCGCCCTGCGGCGGCCGCGATCTGGGGTGGGTAGTGTCGTGTCTCCGGGGTGCGCTTCTCCCCGCCTCATTCGAGAGCCCCGAGATGGCGTTGGCGGAAGTGAAGCCCCGCGCGGAGTGAAATGCCCTTTCTGTCCCCTCCTCGGGCCGTGCTCTCCTTAAACAACTACCCTCGCGTTTTCCCCAGATCAGCTCCTTAGGGCACACTGTGTCTAAGTATGCTGCTGCTAGAAAATAGCTTTCTTTTTGCAACGGTTTTTGCACATCTGATGTATAATTTACATGCTATAAAATACCCCCCTTTTACATGTGCAGATCGGAGCCTGACAAATTATACACCCATAGAACCCGGACCCAGACATAGGCTATTTCCATTACTCCAGAAAGTTCCCTCGTGTCCCTTCCAGATAATCCACACGCCCCCCCCGCCCCCAACTCCCTCGATTTCTATCATAGCTTAGTTTTGCCTATTCTAGAACTTCATAAAATGGGATCATTCAGTAAGTACTCTTGTTTCTAATATCACGTTTTATATGATCGTCGCTGACAACGTATCTCTTTCGGTGCTTCTGATGTTTTTAGTTGCTTTAGGCCTGCACTGTCCAGTGTGGCAGTCACTTGCCACATGTGGGTCTTGAGCACTGTAAATGTGGAGAGTCCCAGCTGAGATGTGCTGTGAGTAGACACACCTAATCTGGGAAGACAGTCCCCCCCCAAAAAAGACCACGTAGGCTATTTCACTAAAAAATTTTTGTAGTGATTATGTGTTAAAATGAAAGTTTTTAAAATACATTGGGTTAAATAACATTTTTTTAATTTTTATTTATTTTTAGAGAGAGGGGAAGGGAGGGACACAGAGAGGGAGAGAAACCGCAATGTATGGTTGCCTCTCCCATGGCCCTCACGGGAACCTGGCCCGCAACCCAGGCATGTGCCCCGACTGGGAATCAAACCCTTTGGTTCCCAGCCGGCGCTCAATCCACTGAGCTACACCAGCCAGGGCTTGGGTTAAATAAGATTTTTAAAATGAACTTCATCTGTTTCTGGTGAAGTCAAGATCAGATAGGTGGCTTGTGTATTGTTTTATTGTTTTCCTTGGACAGCAGGCAGGGCAGCCCCGCACACTCTCATTTTACGGACGACTGGGTCTGCTCACTGCATCTGAGAGTAAATGAAAACGTGTCTTCACACGGGAAAAACATCATCTGGATTCAAGGAAGTCGCCAGAAGAGCCTGCCTTTTCCTGACGTTTTAAAACTTTGCTGCAAACTAACTTGTTCCCTTAACAGAGGTAAAAAAGACTAGATGTCCCTTTGGTATTAAGTGACATTTTCAAGAAGAACTTTGTAAGAAGTCTAATGTGCTTTAAAAAGGTATTTTGTGCTTTTGAAAATATAGAAAACTTGTAATTGCCTACACCCCAACCACCTAAATATATTAAAATTTAAAATTTTGTGGTCTGGCTGGTGTAGCTCAGTGGATTGAGCGTGGGCTGGGAACCAGAGGGTCCCGGTTCGACTCCCAGTCAGGGCACATGCCTGGGTTGCAGGCCAGGTCCCCGGTGAGGGCCAGGTGAGAGGCAACCATACATTGCTCTTTCTCCCTCCCTTCTCCCCTCTCTGAAAATAAATAAATAAAATCTTAAAAAAAATTAACATTTTGTTGTACTTTTGACCAGTCTTTTTTAAAAAAAGATATTTTATTTATTTATTTTTGGAGGAGAATGGAGGGAGAAAGAGAGGGAGAGAAACATCAATGTGTGGTCGCCTCTCATGTGGCCCCCTCTGGGGACCTGGCCTGCAACCCAGACATGTGCCCTGACTGGGAATTGAACCAGTGACCTTTTGGTTTGAAGGCTGGCGCTCAATCCACTGAGCCACACCAGCCAGGGATTGACCAGTCTTAATTAAACAAACAAAGAAAAAGTGAGATAATATTATGTTCAATTTTAAATCACACCCTTTTCTTTTTTTAATTTCATTTTATTTATTGATTATAGCGAGAGAGAAATGTCGATTTGTTGTTCCACTAATTTGTGCCTTCATCATTGCTTCTTGTATGTGCCCTGACCTAGGATCAAACCTGCAATCTCAGTGGATTGGGATGATGCTCTAACCAACTGAGCTATCTGGCTAGGGCCTATACCCCACTCTTTTGTTTTAACATAAGCATATCTTTTAAAAACTGACTTGAGAGAGAGAGAGAAGTATCGATTTGTTGTTCCAGTTATTTACGCATCATTGGTTGGTTCTTATATGTGTCCTGACGAGGGATCAAATCCACACCCTTGGTGCATCTGGCCAACACTCTAACCAACTGAGCTACCCTGCCAGGGTTAACTGAAGCATATCTTACATGAAAAATTCTTAGATTTTTTTCTTTTTTCTTAAGATTTTATTTTATTTTTACAGAGAGTGGGGAGAGAAGGATAAAGAGGAGGAGAGAACTATCCATGTGTGGTTGCCTCTCGCACACCCCGTACTGGGGACCTGACCCACAACCCAGGCATGTGCCCTGACTGGGAATCGAACTGGCGACCCTCTGGTTCACAGCCCACGCTCAATCCACCGAGCTACAACAGCCAGGGCTCTTTTTTATTTATTTAGAAATTCTTAGACTTTTTGACAACCACATAATATGACTTCACATGAATACAGTCCAGTTTTCTATGGCATTTTGGGGGTATTTTTTGATTTTGCTAACTTTTACAAATGGGAAGTCATCTTAATAGCGTGACAGTACTCTAATAAGGTACAATTACTGCACCACTTATTTGCCTCTTAATTGTACAGGAAAAGTGAAGTCCAAGAGGACAGAGACCTTGGCTTTTTGACCTTGACTTTTTGTTCAGCCCCATATTCCCAAACCTGGGAACATGCCAAGCATGTATAAAGACATTCAGTGTAACTGACGTTCAGTAAACATTTGTGAGCTGATTGAATCAGTGAGGAGATGGCTCTGGAAAATGGTAACAGCTAACTTTTAGTGCTTGGGCACTCACTTATAAATGCCCACACGCCTCTATAAGGCAGGTACTGTTATGATCTCTGTGTACTACGTATATAGAGATAATCAAGGTTTAGAAAAGTTGAAGAAGTTGCCTAGGATCATAGCAGTAGATGACAGAGCCAACCTTTGAATCTAGGCTCTGTGACTCCAGAGGAGGGACGCTTATCCCAAAAGAAGAAATCGCCAGTGGGATGGGTAAGGGAAGGCTGCGAAGAAATGACCACTATAGTGACTACCTGGGCCAGAAGGAGTGGGAAGAGATGAACATTCACAAACATTTTGGATCTGTATTCTGGGTTTGGATTGAGGATCTTTTAAGCTAAATTTAGCTTGGTGAGTGGATGGCAAGGTGGCACTGAAGGAGATCAACTGTATTGTGTATTGATAGGCAGGCCCAAAGGACTCAGGGAAGCCATTTGGGATGGGACATGTATATTGTGCATGGCTTCAGTTTACTTGCCCTGGCCGTGGTCAACTAGTTCAAATTAAACTCACAGCTCAGAAGTGACAAAAATAACACCTTTAAGTTGAGAGAGTTTGCTTTGAATGATAAGCAGAGGAAACCACAAAATCAGGACGGGCTTTCCTTTGAGGAGGATGGACAAATAAGATAAACGGGCAATTGAAATTGTTCCTACCTGATTGCATTTGTACTTAATTGCCATGTACTTGAAAACATTGTGAGTTACATTAGAAATTGGGATTCATAGATATGAGCTTTTGTTAGTTTCTCTCTCTCTTTTTGCAGTTGTAATTTTGTGTTAGTGGTCTTACTCAGTTGCCCATTTACCTGTCATGCCTGACTACGGAAATCATGCTGAGGCTTGCTCTCACACGCATGGTGGAATGGCAAGGATGAAGGCACAGGCTCAAGGCAAAAACAGTGGTACTCAAAGTAAACAAAACCAAGTAGCTATTGGGCTCCCTGTGTGCCTCTTAAACAAAAGAGTTTAAATCAGACAGCCACAGAAAATTCAAAAAAAATTTTTTATGACATAATATTTTTTTCCTGCTTGGCTATTTCTGCATGTAAAACTGATAGGTATGTAAGAGATTCAGTGTTCAGTATGCTTAGTTAAGGAGGATACATTTATTATTGTTAATACTGATGTTAAGTGTTGTGACATTGTGTACCTCAAATCTGTATATAAACATTTAAAAAATGATGTTAATATAAAAAAATAGTGATGTTAATAGCTAACATTCTTAAGTTCTTACTATCTGTTAATGTAGGAGTTGATTTTAATGTAGTTTCATGTATTTATTTTTTCTTTTGTTTCCCTTGCCTAGGGAGATATATCTGATAAAAAATCGCTATGAGCAATGTCTGACATTTTTCTGCCTATATTTTCTTCTAGGATTTTATGGCTCTGGGTCTAATGTTTAAGTCTTTGACCCATTTTGAATATATTCTTGTGTGTGGTATAAGAAGGTGGTCTAGTTTCATTTTTCTGCACATATCTGTCCAATTTTCCAACACCATTTATTGAATAAACTGTCTTTAGCCCAGTGTATGTGCTTGCTTCCCCTGTTGAATATTAATCGACTATAAAGATGTGGGTTTATTTCTGGGCTCTTTATTCTGTTCCATTGACTTATGTGTCTGTTTTTTATGCCTATACCATGCTGTTTTGATTACTATGGCCTTATACTATAGTTTGATATTAGGTAGTGTGATTCTTCCAACTTTGTTCTTCTTTCTCAGGATTGCTGTTGCTATGCGGGGCCTTTCATGGTTCCATATACATTTTTGAAATATTTGTTCTGGTTCTGGGAAATATGTCATTGGTATCTTGATACGAATTGCATTGAATCTATAGATTGCTATGGGTAGTATGGACATTTTAATGATGTTAATTCTTCCTATCCATGAACATCGTATGTACTTCCACGTATTTGTGTCTTCTTCAATTTCTTCAGTGTCTTATACTTTTCCAAGTACAGGTCTTTTACATCCTTGGTTAGGTTTATTCTTAGGTATTTTATTCTTTTTTTTTTTAAAGATTTTCTTTATTTATTTTTAGAGAGAGAGGAAGGGAAGGAGAAGGAGAGGAGAGAAACAGCAATGTGTGATTGCCTCTCACGTGACCCCTACTGGGGACCTGGTCCACAACCCAGGCATGAGCCCTGACTGGGAATCGAAATAGCAAACTTTTGGTTCGCAGGCCAGCACTCAATCCACTGAGCCACACCAGCCAGGGCAGTACTTTATTCTTTTTGAAGCAATTGTAAATGGGATTGTTCTCTTAGTTTCCCTTTCTGCTAGCTCCTTATTGGCATATAAAAATGCAACTGATTTCTGGATATTAATTTTGTATCTTGCTACTTCGTTGAATTTATTTATCAGTTCTAGTAGTTTCTTGGTGGAATCTTTGGGATTCTCTATGTACAGTATCATGTTATCTGCAAACAATGCCAGTTTTACTTTCTCCTTTCCAGTTTGGTTGCCTTTTATTTCTTCTTCTTGTTGGGTTGCTGTGGCTAGGACTTCCATTACTATATTGAATAAGAGTGTAGGGATTGAGCCTGGCTGGTGTAGCTCAGTGGATTGAGCGTTGAGCGCGGGCTGGAAACCAGAGGGTCCCGGTTCGATTCCCAGTCGGGGCACATGCCTGAGTTGCGGGCCAGGTGCCCTAGTGGGGGCCATGTGAGAGGCAACCATACATTGCTGTTTCTCTCCCTTTCTTTCTCCCTCCCTTCTTCTCTCTCTGGGGGGAAAAAAAAAAGAGTGTAGGGATTGATTTTGACTGCCTCCATACCAGGCATCCGTAAACATTTTCTGTAAAAGTACAGATAGTAAATATTTCAGGTGTTGTGGGCCAGAGGTCTCTGTTGTCACAGCTACTCAGCTCTGCCACTGTAGAAAGTGAACATAGATATCATAATATGTAAATGATGGGTGTGGCTGTGTGCTAATAAAACTTGATTTATGGACACTGAAGTTTGAGTTTCATACAATTTTAATGTGTCATGAAATCCTCTTTTGATCTTTTCTGAATCATTGAAAATGGAAAAAACATTCTTAGCTTGGGGACCATACAAAAACAGCGCGCCAGATGTGGCCAGTGGGCCCTGGTTTGCTGACCTCTGATCTATACCTTCACTCAGTGAAACCTCAGGACCTCCTAGGAGATTTTTTCAATGTTGGCATATGTAAATATTGATTTTTTCTAAAAAAATAGAATTTACTTTTTAGAGAAATTTTAGGTTCGCAGCAAAATTGAGCAGAAAGTCCTGAGTTCCCATATACGGTCTACCCCGCAAGCACGGCCTTCCCCATTATCAGTATCCTAAACCAGGGTGATGCATTTATTACAATCAATGAACCTATGTTGACACAGTCTTATCATCCAAAGTCCATGGTTACATTAGAGTTTGCTCTTGATGTTGTACGTTCTACGGGTTTGGAGAAAAGTATAACGATATATATGCACCACTGTAGTATCGCACAGAGTACCGTATTTTCACTGCCCTAAAAATCCTCTGTGTTCCATGCCCCCATCTCTCTCTGCCCCCATGCCCTGGCAGCCACTGATATATTTACTGTCTCCATAGTTTTGCCTTTTCCGAAGTGTCACATAGTCGGAATCCTACAGTGTGTAGCCTTTTCAGATTGGCTTCTTTTACTTAGTAATATGTGTTAAATTTCCCCCATGTCTTTTCGTGGCTTGACAGCTCATTTCTTTTTAGTGCTGAATAATATTTTAAGGGGCTGGTATTTTTACTTCATTTCACAGATGAAGAAACAGGCACAGAATGGATTAGTAACTTGCCCAAGTACAGCTTCTATAGATCTGACAACAGTGCCTGATTGCTTATACATTTTACTATGCTTTCTGAATTCCAGACACATTTTTCTCATGATGAAGTTTGTCATATGATAAAGTTGGGGGAAATAGAAAATCAGGGCAATGGAGCCAGGCCCTCTGCTTGCAGAAAATAGCTACAGATTCCTGCGTGTTGACAAAAATGAAAAATCTAAAAGATAAGACTTTGTTTCAAAAGTTTCAAATATCAACATTTAGTTTAGATAGAAAAATGCGGTGTGCTTTTGAAATTCTGGTTTAACAACAACAAACTCTCTGCTTTACTGGTTTGAGAAAATATTTCTCTTCCCTGACTCTTTTTTTTTTTAAGATTTTATTTTTATTTTTAGAGAGAGGGGAAGGGAGGGAGACAGAGAGGGACAGAAACAGCAACGTATGGTTGCCTCTCACATGGCCCCCACTGGGGACCTGGCCCACAACCCAGGCATGTGCCCTGACTGGGAATCGAACCGGGACCCTTTAGTTCCCAGCCTGCGCTCAATCCACTGAGTTACGCCAGCCAAGGCTTCTTCCCTGACTCTTAATTTTATTACCTTTCAGATTCTATCTGGGTGCCGAAACCCGACCATTGCGCTGCCAATGAAGTACATCCTGGTCACTGGTGGGGTCATCTCAAGCATTGGGAAAGGGATCATTGCGAGCAGCATTGGGACAATTCTAAAATCATGGGGACTCCGAGTTACAGCCATCAAAATCGACCCCTATATCAACATCGATGCGGGCACTTTTTCACCTTATGAGCATGGTATGAAAGAGAACCATTTCCTCCCTTATAAAGCACTGGGTTAAATTGTAGTTCTTTCTTGTATATTGGGTAATTTCTTTAAGAGAGAGTTCCAGAAGTAGAGCTGCTGGATCATGTGTTATGAATATGTGAATGTTCTCATGGTCGTTGATACATTGTTCAGATTGCTGATGCCATTCCAAGTCAGTCCACCCTTTTGGAAAGCTGTGTGAGGAAACCATTTTCACTGTAGCCTTTGCAGCATGGATTACGTTTTGTTTTGTTTTATCATAAAGGTAATAGATTTCTCTTAACACTTCATTGTTAAGAGAAACATTCAGACAATGTAGTATATATTGACAATTATATTGACAATATAGAATGGCATGAAGAAAATTTTCCACTTCTTGGAGTGACTATTGTTAATGTGGACATTTCAATGAATATAGTAATTATTGTTTTAAGAAAGCATTAGCCTTTATATACTTTCTTTAAAAAAATTTTACATACATGCAGGAAAGTGCATAAATTATAAATGTACTGCTTGATGAAATGAACATACTGTGTAACCAGCCCCCAGATGGATAAAAAAAATTTTCCTTTGTCCTCAAACTGCCAGGGTATCTGCTATCCTGTCTTCTAACACCATAGATTAACTTGGCTTCTTTTTGAAGTTCAAATGAATTGAATCTTACAATCACATTATTTTATTTTATTTTTTTTTAAGATTTTATTTATTTATTTTTTGGAGAGAGGAAGGGAGGGAGAAAGAGAGGGAGAGAAACATTAATGTGTGGTTGCCTCTTGTGCGCCCCCTAGTGGGGAATCTGGCCCGCAACCCAGGCATGTGTCCTGACTGGGAATCGAACTGGCAACCCTTTGGTTGGAGGGCTGGCACTCAATCCATTGAGCCACTCCAGACAAGGCTAAAAGTGCTGTTTTAAAGTCCCTTTTCTCATGTGGTATATGGTGAGTTTGGAAAGCTAATTCGTGAAGGCAGAATTTCAATAAGCATTTAAAAACAATACCATAATAGGATACTGGGATTTTTCACATGCATTTTTAAGGATATAATTGAATTGTTATATTTTCTCATCAAAATCATGAAATAATGATAGAATATAGGTTATAAATAAGTCCCTTAGCAGCTTTTTAGTACAATGTATCCGTCTTTGAAAAATAATCTACTGGAGGCAAATTTGAAAATTTTACATTGTCTTTTTATTCTAGGTGAAGTGTTTGTCTTAAATGATGGTGGAGAAGTTGATTTAGACCTTGGAAATTATGAAAGGTTCTTGGATATTAATCTTTATAAGGACAACAACATCACCACTGGGAAGATATATCAGCATGTGATTAATAAGGAGAGGCGTGGCGACTACCTGGGCAAAACAGTACAAGGTATTACACTCCGCAAACATCAGGGAGCCCTGTGTGCTCAGCACTCACACCCTGCTCAAAATAGACAAGACAGGGAGGGGGTCCCGGCGCTGTCTACGAGTTCTAGTGCTTTTCAAACCCCTGTGTTCTTTTCGTTGTCATTTTCCTTAAAGGTTTCAAGTTCATCCTCTGTGTCCCTGATTTATTTTCATCAGTCTTTTTTTTCTTTTTTACTAATACCATTGTTTCACTTAGTCCACCTCTCTCTCTCTCTAGCTTTTTATTTATAAAATCTATAGAGAACCATTTATTCATCTTTGTTACCTGAATGGGGTGCAGGTTTGTTTGTTTGTTTTTGTTTGCTTTTTGTCTGTCTTTTATTTAATGTGTTCTTTTTTCTCTCCTTTTTTTTTTTTGTATCTTTGCATGCATGATGATTACTTCCCTTTGAAGGAAGACAGCGTTGGGGAGGGACTGGGGGATTGAACTGGAGTGGCAGGTAGCATGCTCTGACCTTTTTTCACCAACCCTTTCCCTGGATGGTATGGTTCTCTCTGGTCTTAGAAGACATCCCCCCCGGCACCTCTTAAGTTTTCTATTCATACGTTCCTACATGGTAGGGTAAAGGTGATAATTTCGCATCCCCTTTAAATCACTTTCAAGTTGGAGCCAGCTGAGAGACAGATGTAGGAATAGGACAGACGGAGATCAAAAGATCAGCTGTTATTCCCAAAACTGAACGGTATGGCATAGATCTTCAATACAAGTGTGCTTTCCAACAGTTTTGCAAGTGGAGGTTTTGGGAATACCTGCGGGAGGGAGGTTCCTGGCTCATACCTGCCATGTCCCAACGATGGAGGAGAGAGCAAGACCCCAAACCTGGGTCCTGAACCCTTATCCCTGGACTGCTGTCGAGGAGGCAAAACCCTATGGGTCTCATCCTCCCAGAAAGGGGTGGGCTGGACATGCGCAGTGGGTTCTTCTAAAACTACACCGAACAAAGATGACTTCCTCTTGCCTTACGGGCTCTGCAGATAAGAGGCGGGGCAGGTGATGGGTGTACCTTTGCCTCAGCTTCCTGAAAGCCAATATTCCGACTTCCTGCAGCCACATCCGGTTAGGTGGCTGGGCCACCTACGTGGATGTCACTTTTTTGTCTCTTCATTTGAGATCGCCAACTGTAGGCCTGCTCACTACTCAAGGGACTCCTGGGCCTCACACGGTTGCAGAGATGCCACTTTCTGTCCTCTATTTGACTTTAGCAGTTGCAGGCCCCTTGTCAGCAGGCAGACTTCATCTATACCCTCTTGAGTGGCCCCCTCCCCCCAGTCGGTGGGCTGCCGAGGGTCTGCAGTGCCCAGCCACTCTGCGTGGACATTCTGCATCCTTCTTTGCTGTGGAGCCTAGCATCCAGCAGCCTAGGCAGTCCTCCTTGCACAGTTTTTTGTTGGCATTATAGTTGTTTCCTAGTTGCATCGAAGATGGCATTTCTGCTTTGTGCTTCTTGTTCTTTGGGGTTGGTCGGTTTCAAGGGAAAAGCCTAACATTTATTTTTTTTTAAAGATTTTACTTATTTATTTTTAGACAGAAGGGAAGGGAGGGAGAAAGAGAGGGAGAGAAACATCAATGTGTGATTGCCTCTCACATGCCCCCCACTGGGGACCTGGCCCGCAACCCAGGCATGTGCCCTGACTGGGAATTGAACCGGTGACCCTTTGGTTCGCAGCCCGCACTCAATCCACTGAGCTACACCAGCCAGGGCAGGCATAACATTTAAGTGTCTAAACCTATACTGCGCCTGTAGTATTAATTTCAGTGAAGGAAGATGACAGCATTAGAACTGTAGTTTGTCTAATTTGCCAGGTTATTTGGGAGATCTAAAGACTCTGATCCATTCCCTTTTCAGGACCATGAAAAACACTTTTGTGCTAATTACTTCTTTCTACAGTTGTCCCTCACATTACTGATGCTGTCCAGGAGTGGGTTATGAATCAAGCCATGGTGCCTGTGGATGGTCATAAGGAGGAGCCCCAGATATGTGTTATTGAGGTAAGCATGGAAGTTTTCTTTATAAACTTATATCCTTCTGGGTTTTAAAGCATCCAATCTTTATTCATTCAACAAATATGTAAATATGGTGTGCCAGGCACTGTGCTAGGAATAAGTGGTCCCTACCCTTGTGGTCACAAGTCAGTGGGCAAGATTGGCCTTAAACAGGGTGAGTACACCTGGGGTGGGTGTGCAGCAACCTGCACGAGGAGACATCAGCCTTTCATAAAGTCAGTGTTAGTGCCTCCTGTGTGCCAAGCCTGGGATGGGCAGTTTCTGGCCTTGAGGAGCTTGCAGACCTCCCTGTCTTCACACAATAGAATGCATTCTAGTGAGTGCTATTTGAGTATTTGCAAAACGCATTGGCAGTAGAGAAAGATGGAGTTAGGGAAGTCTGATGGTAGAGGTGATTTGGAGGTGAGTATGAGCTGTTTAAAGAGAGAACATAATACAGGCTGGGGCAAAAGTAGGGTTACAGGTGTGAGTTCGTGAGATACAGAGTTTATTCTTGTATTATTATTTATTAATTATATCATTTTCCATATGAACAACTGTAAACCTACTTTTGCCACCCCTGTATTTGAACTTGCCACTTGTTCACTGCCTCCTTCCCTGTCAATGTGTGGAGTGAGAATGACATCCAGGTACTCCTTATTGAAATGTTAGTTGGTCTAATTGCCAGGCAGGACGGCAGAATAATGAATAGCATAGTTCCTAGAGTCAGACTGCTCAAGTTCATTGTTCTGCCATCACCCCTGAGTGTTATATAGGTCAGTCGTTACAGTCTGGAGCCAGACCGAGTGCATTCATAGCTCAGCTGAGTCACTAACCAGCTGGGCAACTTTGGACAAGTTTACTTAAGTTCTGTGTACCTCAATGAACTCATCTGCTAAATCGGGGTAATGATACTACTTAACTCATTGCTTTGAGGATTAAATAAGTCAATATACTTAGTATTTAGAATAGTGTCAGATCTATAGTATGTGCTCAAAAATTATTAGTTATTAGCACTGGCTGGTGTAGCTCAGCGGATTGAGCGCGGGCTGGGAACCAGAGGGTCCCGGTTCGATTCCCAGTCAGGGCACATGCCTTGGTTGCAGGCCAGGTCCCCAGTGAGGGCCGTGTGAGAGGCAACCATACATTGCTGTTTCTCTCCCTCTCTGTCTCCCTCCCTTCCCCTCTCTCTAAAAATAAATAAAATCTTAAAAAAAAATTATTAGTTATTATTAAGTGGCCTATATGACTTTTGGCAAAGTGCTTCTCAAAACTTCAATGTAGTCATCTACAGCAATGCGATAATAATGGAATATTGTAATAATAATAAGATGCTAATACTAGGGTCGTTGTGAAGATTAAATGCAATAAGATAAAGCATTTGACATTGTCTGGCATTTAGGAAGTGCTCAATAAACACGTTAGCTGTCCCCGTTGTCATCATTATCAGTGTTAGCGGGTAGGTATCTGCTAGCACCGATAATGTTAGTGTTAGCTAATATGCTATGTACGAGATCCATTTTGCTAATAGTAGAGCTGATAAACTTAACATAATGTGCCATACTATCATATATTAACTCTGTTGTGCCGCTGTAATGGTATGGCTGGTAAACAATATAAATATGTAAGTGTGCTCTACAGAATTATTTCTCCCGTGGTATTTCTTCCTTCAGAGTTTATGAGGACAGAGGAAATGCTTCCTTTATCATTTTTTAAAATTGTAGTGTAACACAAACACAGAAAAGTGCACACATAGATAGATGTATAGCTTGATGAAGTTTTACAAATTGAACACACCTGCATGATTAGACTTGTTTCCTTTTTTTAAAAAAAAGATTTTATTTATTTTTAGAGAGAGGGGGAGGGAGGGAGAAAGAGAGGGAAAGAAACATGCACGTGTGGTTGCCTCGCATGTGCCCCCAATTGAGGACCTGGCACGAAACCCAGGCCTGTGCCCTGACTGGGAATCAAACCTGCGACCCTTGGGTTCGCAGGCCGGTGCTCAGTCCTCTGAGCCACACCAGCCAGGACTCAATTTTTAATATGGAAACAGATCAACTGTGCTGACTTGTCCCTAGAAAAACCCCTTTTTCTCCCTACAACCCTGATGCTTATATTTGCTTATTGGACACTAGGTCAGACATCCCTTTAGGTTTAAGTTGTGCCCAACATTTGTGTCTATGCATAATTTAAGTTTTCAAAGGACCACCAAAGCGCATTTTTAGTTTTCAGTGTGTGGAGAAGCCTTCTGTGCAGTGAGGCCTTGACTTCTGAGACCAGGGGACTGACAGGCTTTGTTCATCTTAGTACAGGGTGTCCAAGCATGAACCTGGAATAGCCTATGCCTGGCTTAAAGGAGCAAAAGGCTCCTTGCTTCTGTCCTTCCTTCCTTTCTTTTTCTTTCTCAGAAGAGAAGGCTCCTTAACGGTAAAGTGGACATAACACATGTCATAAATTTGCTACTGCTTCAATTTAAGCTTTGGATAGATTGTAAAATACTGTTATGGGTGCTATTTGCCCTATGGTGTAGGGAAATAGTTGACTTAGGACTATTCTAGTAATAGTACTGGAAGTTTCTGGTCACGATGATAATGGGAACCGGAGCAGTAACGGGACCTTCCAAACCGGCAGAGAAAATACAGTACCAGTGTAGGCCAGGTGAGGGCAGAAGTGGATAATGTTTAGAGTGTCACTTCCTTTTCCAGATTCCCTGTGGATTCTCAGTACATTCCCATAAAAAACCCAAAGACATCTCCTTACAGTTTAGTTTAATGCAGACCGCTTCTCTCCCCCCCATAATTTTTCCCATTAGATTCTGCTGCACTGTAGTCAGTGAGCACTTAGACCTCCTCACCCCTACCTCCAGTTTCCTGATTGCATATGATATTTCTTGGATTTTCATAATTAAAAATAGTTATTCTTTTACAGAATTATCATATATTTCTGTGTGTTCCATACCCGGGAAGCTTGAATTTTAAGTATGTTTTATTGTCTGTAGCAATGATATCCTGAGACTTCTTAGTTTGATTCCATTGTAATTATGGAAAGAGGTATAAGAATTCTGTTACCTACGGCTTATATTGAACTTTGAGAACTTCTGTCCTGTCCTCACCGCTAACCTAAGCCTTCTGTGCTGCATGTAGGGCATTGGGCTTGTGCTGGAGATGTGGCAGGTGCGGTCCTGCCCTCGTGGGGCTTACAGCCGAATGGGATAGAGAGACCGGAAACATGGACTCAAATAAAACAATGGTAGCTTGTAGTGAGTTATCAGGAAGGTCACAGACGGGGCGCTGTGATAGGGGGCAGTGGGAGGGAGGCTGCGTTAGACGGGTGGTCAGGGTCGGGCTTTCTGAGGGGCACACAGCTCCCTGGGCTGAAAGATAAAAGGGCACTGGAAGAAGAATAGGCAGGGCAGGAAGGAAGAGCGAGCTCATCTGAGAGGCCGGTGGGGCCGAAGCGCAAAGAGCAAGAGATGGAGGTGGGGGAGTAGGGAGGTGGTGGCCGGAGATTAGAGATAGTCAAATCTCATAGGACCTTTTGTTGACGGTACAAAGGAGTTTTGGTTTTATTTTTAGTGAAGCAGTGGGTTACTGAAGGTACAAGCAAAGGGGAGACACATTCTGAGTTTTTGAAAGGTCACTCTGCTGGTGTGTGACAAATGGTTCGACTGTAGGACAGGAGAGTTGGAAGTTGTGGGCCATTAAGATTGGGGATCGCCCTGAGTAGTGTGGCTCAGTGGGTTGGGTGTAGTCCTGCAAACCGAAATGTTGCTGGTTCAATTCCTGGTCTGGGCACATGCCTGGCTTGTTGGTTTGGTCCCTGGTTGGGGGTGTACGAGCGGCAACTGATAAATGTTTCTCTTGTACATTGATGTTTTTCTCCCTCTCTTTCTCCCTCCCTTCTGCCTCTCTGAAAATAAACAAATAAAGTCTTTAAAAACAAAAAAAAGATTGTGGATCAACCAGCTTTTTCTGTAAAGGGCCAGACAGTAAATACATTTAGCTTATTTAGCTTTGCTGGTGAGAGAGATTCTGTCGCAACTTCTCAACTCCGTTATTGTAGTGCAAATGCAGCCATAGGTGATACGTAAATGATTGGGCACAGGTGTGTGCCAATAAAACTATATATAAAGACAGGCAGTCGGCCATGGTTTGCCACTCTCCGGTTTAGACTATTGCAGCGATCCTGGCAAAAGATGGTGTGGGCTTGAGTGACTAGGATGGTCGCAGTGGAGGGCTGTGCCAGGAGTTTTGGAGTTATGACCAAATGAACTGCATTGGGTAAGAAAAGGGGTGACCTGAGAATGATTTCCAGGCTTCTAGCTTGAACCAGTCAGTGGGAAGAGATGCTGTGTGCTGAGATGGCTAAGCACCCATAGAAAGAGGCCCAGAGATGGCGGATCAGGAGTTCAATTTGGGATGCGGTGAGTTTGGGTGATTATTGATCCATTGCAGCCAAGTACAAGCTGGCTACATAGCCCAGTTGTGCTGGGAAGAGCGGCCAGGGCTCGAAATAGATTCTGGACCCAGTCAGGTAGCTGAAGCCAGAGAAGGTGGTGAATTCTGGGGCTGGTCTCATGGTGATCTCTTCCTGCTCAACACCCAGGTCACTCCGCCTAGTGCTTAAGTTTTACTCCTGGTTCTTGTTCTTTAGTTCTGTTCTATTTCCCTCGCTAAATTCTGAGCTCCTTAGGAGCACCTTCTCTTAAATTCTCCCAGCACCTCACTCATAGTGTTGAGCATGTAGTAGGTGCTCAAATGCTAGAGAATTCACTTAAAAATCCGTGTGATAGTCTTTAAGTATTTAAATATGGTAAGGATGAATGGGTTAAGCTGAATTTTATCGTGTTCTAAAGTAAAATGCTTAAGTAACTCTTGGAAGCACATTGTAAATTAAGTTAACATTTACCAAAGGATTATAGTTGTCGGGACTTTTGGTACTGCTTGTTTCAGAAAGCTAGCATTTTTTTTTTTTAAAGATTTTTATTTATTTATTTTTAGAGAGAGGAGAAGGGAGGGAGAAAGAGCAATGTATGGTTGCCTCTCACATGGCCCTCACTGGGGACCTGGCCTGCAACCCAGGTATGTGCCCTGACTGGGAATCGAACCGGGACCCTCTGGTTCCCACCCCGTGCTCAATCCACTGAGCTACACCAGCTGGGCAGAAAACTAGCATGTTTTAATAGTGATGATTTAATTCTGGTAGTACCACCATTACAAGGAGACTGTTGGGTTGCCTGCAGGTGCGTGTCTGTGTGCACGTGTTCGTTCGTTTGTTCACGGAGAGAGAGAATGCTCTCTATTTCACCTAAGGCAGAGCCAGGCGGCTTTATATTCTGCATCTTTCTATCTGCTTATGACTTGCCTTCTCTTTTTTAAAGCCTGCATTTTTTTTTTAACATTTTCAGTCTCTTTTTTTTTTCCGAGATTTTATTTATTTATTTTTAGAGAGAGGGACGGGGAGGGAGAAACAGAGGGAGAGAAACATCAATGTGTGGCTGCCTTTCTCATGCTCCCTGCTGAGACTTGGCCCACAACCCAGGCGTGTGCCCTAACTGGGAATCAAACCGGCGACCCTTTGGTTCACAGGCTGGCACTCAATCCACTGAGCCACACCAGCCAGGGCAACATTTTTAGTCTTGATGTAATGAAGGATTGAGAGCCTTATAATGATCCCCCATTGTGGCGGGGGGGCTGGGAATTTACTAGTCTGTACAATCCAAGTGAATCAATGATAGCATGAGTCATTTACTTAATTTAGTCCACATCTCCACACAACGGGCAAAGTGATCTTACAAACACAGCAATCAGATCATCCTGGAAGCCCTCCTCACCCTTGCTTTCTGCTTTCTTCTTGAGGCTCTGCTTACTTCCTTTCCTGTTTACCTGACTGTGTTACACTCCAGCCCTTATTATTTTACTTTCTAGTCTCCATTTTCTCTTCCCTTTGCTTTGTCTCCCTTTTAAAGGTACAATGCAAAAGCCTTTTTCATTTAATTTACATATCATACATCTTGCCTGTTTTAAGTGTACAATTCAATGATCATTAGTGTAGTTACAAATGTCTGTTCTTGTGCCGTCGTCAAACTTCTGCTTGGCTTATTAAGACTTTTTCTATTAGTCTGTGTCACATGGAAGATCACTTGTGTCTTTTTTTCCATCCCAGCTGGGTGGCACCATCGGAGACATTGAAGGAATGCCGTTTGTGGAAGCATTCAGACAATTTCAGTTTAAAGCAAAAAGAGAGAATTTCTGTAACATCCATGTTAGCCTTGTCCCACAGGTGAGCTTTCCAGATAAGTACAGTCAGCCACTTCTATAAGTCTTCCTATGATATTCTGTTGATTCTGCATTTTAGCTAGGGGTCCATTCAGCATCCAGGAGAGCGAACTGCCCAACACGCTAAGAGTGGCCCATTTCTTTTCAGCCCAGTGCTACCGGAGAACAAAAAACCAAACCCACACAAAACAGTGTTCGTGCGCTGAGGGGGTTGGGTCTGTCTCCCGATCTGGTGAGTTGAAGAGAATGGGTGAGTTTCTGGCAATAGGACCTCCTTTCCTTAATCTATGACATCATCTAAGTCCTTTCTAGCTCTCGAATGGTTCTGAAGCCATTAAGCCCGGGAAGGGTATTCCCTCATTCTCAAGGGTCACTTTACGCATTTCTGAATCGGCCATTGGTTCTTCTCCAGGCCCTCCTTTGATTTGCGACACTGACAGCTGGGCATGTGTAATGTCCTGCCATTTTGTATTGTCCCTGGGTCCTTGAGAATGAGGTGGGACCTTGGAGGTTTTCCTGTGACTCTGCTAGGATGAGCCGTCACTGCTGTTATGCATAGCAGGTAATCAAATGATTGCCAGCAGGCTAGATCAGGGGCCAGCAAGCAAGGGCCTGCAGGCCTGTTGCCTGTAAATACATTTTTTAAGCGTTAAAAATTATGAATAAAGTTTTATTGAAACACGGTACCATCCACTGTTTACATTGATCTATGGCCGCGCCTTTACATTTTGAATTGTTACTGGTAGAGTAGTGTTCAGTGTGATTGTACTTGCTTATTTTAGTGCTCAGACCAGTTTCTAAAAGGCCAATGGAATGCCCAGAATGAGCACGCACTTATTTGGTCAAGTCTTTGTAGCAAAAAGAAATTTCTCTCGTATCCTTCTGCAAACGAACGGTGGCGCGGACAGTCGATTCCTGCTTGCTGACCTGTGCATAAACTGACTTTAACAGATTGTCTGCCGGAGTTCAACGCCCATCGAAATGGCTGTGAAGGAAAAGATTTCTATGTTTTGTCATGTGAACCCTGAACAGGTTAGTGCTGCTCTTTAAGTTTTATTGCCTTGCAGGCACTTCTGCTGATGCCAATGTTTTACACCTCTTAAATTATCATATTACTTTTCACAGCATTTATGAAAATTCATATCCAACCATGGCTCCCTTGTGTTTAAGTGAGCAATCTTGAGACTCCTGATTCCTTAGATAGAGTGTGTGTTTCTTTGCATAATCACTCCTTAAGTTATAGATACAAAACCAGGCGGGCTTTTAATTTATTTTATTTTCTATTTTATTCTCACCTTAGGACATTGCACTGAGTTTAGAAAGAGGGTGAGAGAGGGAGAGGGAGAGAAATATGGGCCCCTCATATGCACGCCGACTGGGGACCAAACCTGCAACCCAGGCATGTGCCCTGGCCAGAAATCGAACCTGTGACCCTTTGGCTTATGGGATGATGCTCCAACCAACTGAGCCACACCAGCCAGGGCCAGGTGGGCTTTTTAACTACAAGTCAAATCTCTAGAGAGAGAACCAATCCTGCTTATCATCACTTGATCTTGTCTTTCCAGGACACGACTGCTTTCACTTCGATTTCTCCTTTGTACCTGCTCCCACTTCTGATTACATCAGCAGCCTCAGTTCGATTCTTTGGTACAGAAATTGTAACTTGATTTGGGCTCCGGTTCTCAGTCCTGCCAGACTTTCTATCTGGGTGTCTGAGAGTTAGTTTTTCTTTTTTCTATAATTTTCTTATCTCTGTCTCTTGTTTGCAGTAAAGCTCAGGCACAAGGGATCAGAGTTGGCTATAATTTAAAAAGTGATATAACCAGTGCTCAGGAAAAGGGTGAGGTTTAGCAGAAACCTTTTGTTTTCTTCAGATAAGCTCTGAGTTCTCTGAAGCCTAAAAACCACCTAATCAGATTTCTGTATCTCAGGGGACAGTCTGACTGAAGAATCTTCTGCCAGATGCTTCAGGGTCAGTGCATGTCTGATCTGTTCTGAAAACTGTAATGGCAGGTTTAAAGGTCTCTCTCGAGTTTGTGTGTAATCAAGCCATTTTGATTTTGTTCATTTGGGTTTTTTTGTAGTCTTTCTCTTGGTAAATGATATTTTGCGTGTCTGTCAAACAGATATAACCTGGTTTCCTAAATAGAAGTAGAATGCAGCTTATAGAGTTGGGTTGCTGAGAGTTCTGTTGATGTAAGAATATCCAAACCTGAGGTTATGTGAGCCAAACTGACAAATGCCAGGAAGCAAGATCTCAAATGCTCTAGAAAGTGACAGTTTTGCAGTTGCTTTTCTATATTTGGAATTGAGGGAACGTAAGGAAGCTTACCTGAAGATGGGAGAAAGCATTGTGGGGATTGGATTACAGGGCAGTTAACAAGACTTTGTGATCGCTTGAGGGTGGCGATGCCTCCAAGAAGTCCAAAAAAAGAGGATTACTCTGGCATTTTTTTTTAAAAGATTTTATTTATTTATTTTCAGAGAGAGGAGAAGGGAAGGAGAAAGAACAATGTATGGTTGCCTCTCACATGGTCCTCATTGGGGACCTGGCCTGGCCTGCAACCCAGGCACGTGCCCCAACTGGGAATCGAACCGGGACCCTCCGGTTCCCAGCCCGCGCTCAATCCACTGAGCTACACCAGCTGGGCTACTCTGGCATTTTGAAGGTGCTGAACTTACATGCAGAAGAAGGATGGACAGGGCTGGCTTCAGGCAAAGATAAACCTTTCACTAGGGAAGGTAATGGGCCTGAAGTGTGACGGCCCACCGTGACCTGCCCAGTGAGGAATCCGTGATCAGACCATCCTGTGAGGCTACTTTCCGTTGCTGAGCTTGTCAGAATTACGGAGCCCCTTTTTTGTTCTCAGTTCTAAGAACAGATTTCGTGCAAACTTTCTACCACATTGAGTCTGTTCTCGATGTAACTATAGATTCTGAAGAATGCTCTGTCCTATCAGTCCACAGGCCAGTGTAGTAGCCATTTTTCAGCCCATTGTTTTTTTCTGATATGAGTTGATACTACCATTTTATACTTACTGGTGATTTTGCATTTAAAGCTCTTTTCGCTGGGGTTGCTGAGGACAGCGTGGAGAAATCAGAGGCATCTCTGTGGATGTGGGCCATTACTCTGACATTGGAAAAACATCTCTCTCTGGCATGGAGGCTGAGTAAATAGCTCCACACTCCGTGCTTTCCATTTGTGGGAGCTGTGGTTGTCCAGGGATTTAGTTTTAAATAGTAATTGTGAGACAGAGTCTCTTATCAGTGGCATCTTGGCACTTTCAATTGTGTAGGTCAATACACAAGTGAGGCACACTATTCTCACTATTCTTTTTTTTTTTAAAGGATTTATTTATTTATTATTTTCAGAGAGAGAGGAAGGGAGGGAGAAAGAGAGGGAAACATCAATGTGTGGTTGCCTCTCACATGGCCCTCACTGGGGACCTGGCCCACAACCCAGGCATGTGCCCTGACTGGGAATTGAACCGGGACCCTTTGGTTCCCAGCCCGCGCTCAATCCACTGGGCTACACCAGCCAGGGCTCTTTTTTTTTAAGATTTTTATTTATTTATTTTCAGAGAAGGGGAAGGGAGAGAGAAAGAGAGGGAGAGAAACATCAATGTGTGGTTGCCTCTCGTACGCCCCCATGAAGGGACCTGGCCTGCAGCCCAGGCATGTGCCCTGATTGGGAATCGAACCAGCAACCCTTTAGTTCACAGGCCAGCATGCAATCCACTGAGCCACACCAGCCAGGGCTATTCTCACTATTATTAAGTATCAAGTCAACGAAGTCCAAACAGCTTAAGAACCCCTGGTTGGATAGCTGTGGATTTGGGAAGACTGCACACGTATTGTTGGCAGAATGTTTCTTGGCATTTATGTAGGATGTGGCAGATCCTTAAATGCCTGCCAGTAGCCTCTTGGATGTACTTGAGAGGGTGATGAAAGCTTGTTAGGGGAAGTATGAAAAACAACCACACCACCTGGCAAAGGAGCCATTCTCCTCTAACAGGTGTAATTAATTTGACTGTGTTCAATGTGGGCTTGTAAATTTACTCAAAAGAAGGGAAAAGACAAAAGAAATGATAGCAACAGCAATAGCAGCAAATGACTGAACAAACTGCATAACCACATATAGGAGACAAGGTGTATGTATTCAATGCTACTGCTTTAATCTAGACTTAGAAAATGGTGCCTTGGGCCATGTGTCTC
This sequence comes from Micronycteris hirsuta, assembly GCA_004026765.1. Classification (NCBI taxonomy): domain Eukaryota; kingdom Metazoa; phylum Chordata; class Mammalia; order Chiroptera; family Phyllostomidae; genus Micronycteris; species Micronycteris hirsuta. The sequence goes on from PVJI01010263.1 coordinate 47,425, forward strand.
CATATTGGCATATAAAGAAGCCTCCATGTTCCAACACCAATCCTCTGATACCAGCTGGGGTACTGCAGTTCAGCTCTGACACTAACTACCCAGAGTGACCATCAGACTCCATAGGTTTATGCATGGGCTCAGTCCTTTCCAAGAGTGCCCTCACTTCAGGCACCAGCCACAAGTTTCCAATGTCCCCCAGCCACCCACAGTTCTGCCTGGCTGACTACAATTGTGGGACTTCCCACAATCCCTTCAGTGTTGAGAATTTTCTAGAACAACTCATAGAACTCAGGAAAGTGCTGTATTTATGATGACTGTTTTATTATAAAGGGTGCAAATGAACAGCCAGATGAAGAGATGCATAGGGCAAGGTCTAGGAGGGTCCCGAGTGCAAGAGCTCTTATCTCCATGGAGTCGAGGTGAGCCGCCCTCCTGCACACCTGTGTATTCACCAACCAGGATGCTCCCCTCAGTCTTCATGGTATTGGCGTTCATGACATAGGTGTGATGAAATCATTGGTCACACGATTGAGCTCCATCTCTAAGTCCCCCTCCCCACCCTGCCCTGAACTGTCCCCTCCCTGGAGATCAGGTGGCTGAGAAAGTTCCAGCCCTCTAATGGCTCGGTTGGTTTTCCCTGTAACTCCCATCCGGAAGCAATCTAGGGGCCACCCTGAGTCACCTCTTTGGCGTAGCAAAGATACCCTCTGTCCCTGAGAAAATTCCAAAGGTTTTCAAGCTCTGTCAGGGACTGGGAACAAAGACCATATACTATATATATATTTTCTACCACAGCATCCATGGTTCCAGAAGTAGAATAATGAATTCCAAGCATTTTGTAATTAGCTCAAACTAACCTTGTGTTAATTCTGCCTCTTGTTTAGGTGGCTGGGCGCTTGGTTTTCTTCTATCAGTATAAATGAACTGCCAGACTCTGGAGTTCTGACTTATTCTTGAGCTCCTTCTGTGGCATATTAGAGTCGTTCCACTTATAAATACGGTGTTTTTTTTATCATCAACCAGGTTATATGTATCCATGATGTCTCGTCCACATACCGAGTGCCTGTGCTTTTGGAGGAACAAGGCATCGTTAAGTATTTTAAAGAGAGATTGGATTTGCCTATTGGTGATTCTGCAAATAATTTGCTTTTCAAGTGGAGAAATATGGCCGACAGGTACGTGAAAGGAATGACTAATGTAATCTTTAATAGTTCTTGGGACTGTATGTTGCATTGGGCTCTCTGTATGTGTATGTTTTTGTATGGAGATTTCTCAAGTTGCAGGGCATGGTTAGAATGTTTTGCCGTCTTCTTTGAAGATTTCTGGGGCCTTTGAAGCACTTTGATTTATTTATTACTTTATTCCTAGTGTCTGAATATTTTAAGCAGTGTTAAATGTCATGGGTTTTTTGTTTTGCTTTGCTTTGCTTGTTATTTTGAATGTTTCATTATATTTTCTCTTTTTCCATCACCATTTATCCCTCCCCGCCGCGTTCCCCACCCCTACCTGTTTTGTTTGTTTTTAAGATTTGGTTAACAATTTCCTAAAGAAAAGCCTTTTGAATGTTTTGGCCATATTGTTATTGTTCCATCCTGTGTTTTTTAACTCTCGGCATCATTTTTAAAACCCCTGATAGGTTTTAACTTTAAGACAACCATAAACATTTCGGCAAGGTTTGTCTCACTTGAAGTCACGTGGAAGGTCAAGTCCTGGCTGCCTGACTTCTAATGCAGCTTAGGAAGTGGCAGGAGGTGCAGCGGTTACAAATGGAAGCTCTGGTGTTCTCATCACAAGAGTAAACAATTTGTAACTATATGTGGTGATGGACGTTAACTAGACTTATTGTGGTGATCTTTTAGTAATATCTACATATACTGATGTGGTACCCACAAAACTAATATGCTATATGTCAATTATATCTAAAATTTTTTTAAAGATTTTATTTATTTTTAGAGAGAGGAGAAGGGAGGGGGAAAGAGAGGGAGAAACATCAATGTATGGTTGCCTCTCACATGGCCCTCACTGGGGACCTGACCCGCAACCCAGGCATGTGCCCTGACTGGGAATCGAACCGGGATCCTTTGGTTCCCAGCCCGCGCTCAGTCCACTAAGCTACACCAGCCAGGGCTAAATTTTTAAAAATGTAGGTTTTGGCATCAAGCACCATGGAGTCAAACCCCTGCTTGGGCAGATGACTTAATCTCTCTGAGCTTGTTCTCCCATCCATCTATAACAGAGGGGTACCACTACCCACATTGTGGCAATTATGAGAGAAAACACATAAGGCCTTAACATTGAATCAGACACTAAGTATTGATTACTGATGTTGGTAACAATAATTAAAATTATAGGATGGCGACAACATTACTGACCTTGGTAAACAAGTAGTAGACAGAAGTTCCCTTGCCATTTCACTTAAAAATATAAGGAGTGTTTTGGATTTTTGGGTCAAGTAGAATCAGGAATAAAGTACACTTTTTGAGCTTAGGTACTCTTATGAATGATGCTAAATTAAGCCGCTGTCTTCCAGAATGCTTAAGGAATCAGTCACTTTGTAGGAATTTTCTGAGTACCTTCTGGCTGATCCTCTTTATGAGACATTTTAATATCTTACCTCTTTTATTGGAAAGAGCTCTAAATTATACTCAATGCCTCTGTGCTTTTTTTTTTTTAAAGATTTTATTTATTTATTTTTAGAGAAAGGGGAAGGGAGGGAGACAGAGAGGGAGAGAAACAGCAATGTATGGTTGCCTCTCACATGGCCCTCACTGGGGACCTGGCCTGCAACCCAGGCATGTGCCCCGACTGGGAATCGAACCGGGACCCCTTGGTTCCCAGTCCGCGCTCAATCCACTGAGCTACACCAGCCGGGCCCTCTGTGCTTTTTAAAGCCAGTGTTTGGTGTGTACATTAGGTTCCTTTGGCAGCTGCTACAAAGTACCACCAATTGGGTGGCTTCAAACACCAGAAATGTATTCTCTCACAATTGTGGAGGTCAGAAGTTCAAAATCAAGGCATCAGCAGGGTTGGTTTCTTCTGGAGGCTCAGAGGGAGAATCTGTTTCTTGTGTCTCTTCTAGCTTCACGGGGCTGACAGCAGTCCTTGGTGTTTCTTGGACTGTGGCCGCGTCACTCCACCCTCTGTGATTACATGGACTTTTCTGTGTCTTCTCCCCTTGTCTTTAAAGATTTTATTTATTAGACAGAGGGGGAGGGAGAGAAACATCAATGTGTGGTTGCCTCTCATGTGCTCCCAACTGGGGACCTGGCCTGCAACCCAGGCCTATATACCCTAGACTGGGAATCGAACCGGCCACCCTTTGGTTGGCAGGCCAGCACTCAATCCACTGAGCCGGACCAGCCAGGACTCCCCTTCTGTTCTTTTGTAAGCATTCTTATCTTTGAATTTAAGGCCCATACTAATCTAGGATGATCTCATTTTGAGATCCTTAACTTAATTGCATCTGCAAAGACTCGTTTTCCATATATGGTCACAGTCACAGGTTCTGGCGGGAGACTGAGCAGCATTGCTCCCTCTGCATCATGTTAGTGGGGATGTTGGCTTATTGGTAATGGTGGTTTGGAGTGTTCATTCTTTAGTCCCTGTCCCCTCAGTACGGCCTGTAGAGAGATACAAGGAGGCAGAGGTCAAAAGGCAGCTTTGATCATGGAGGTCCAGTGCTGCTCAGAGTTTAGGGGTTCCTTAATGAACGAATGGGAGAACTTGCCTGGGACCTGAGGCCAAAGTGGGTGACTTGCCCGTGGGGGATGGGCCTGCCGAGCGGACCCCAGATCTGCTTCCCACCAGCGTCTCACAGCAGTGTCTGCAGCCCGCCTCACAGACCCAGGTGGTGGTTCCAAGACCGTGAGGTAGAGGCTCTGCTGCTCTGGGCAGTGCTCCGTGAGCCCGGCCTGCAGGTCCAAGAGGGAAAGGGGGCACCGCAAGGGTGGGCTCAGGGTACTTCCCCGGACAGTGGCCTTCCTCTCTGGTTGGTGTGACCCAGTGGGCTTACCTGACCTCCCTGGCTGCCGAGTGACCCTCTTCTCCTGGGAAGGCCAGGCATGAGTGAGTGGAAGGAGGAACTGGCAATGTGGACTCCAGTTCTGCTTCCTTCCGGGGAGCAGAGCTGATTCCCCTCCCTCCATGTAGGAGTGAGAATGGGGGTGAGGGCTCAGCCAGCGCTGTGCTCATATGTGGTCGGGACAGGAAGCACTCACCTCTGCTGTCTCTCGGAATTTTGGCTTGATACCAACTGCCTTTGTTACCTGCGTCCTGTATGCAGAGCAGGGTTGAAGCAAGGGCAGCTACACAATCTCCAGAGCAACATAAAATGAAGTAGCAAGAGAAAGAAAGGTTCAGCGGCCTTCTCTTAGGAACTTCAGTCACCTTCCTAGAAAGTCACCTTTACTGCCAGCTTTGACTTTTTTGCCTCTTGTGCGTTTTTTTTTTCCCTCTTCGCCTGTTCGCCATCATACCGCTCTTGTACTTGCAGATGTTCATCTGAATGAGGCCTATTCCTCATCACGGTAACATTTTTGTTCTGAGGTGTTGGAGGAAGGCTTTGCTTCCAAAGCCCTAAAATATCTTCAGCCTCAAGATGACATTTCCACATACTGAGTATCAGACCAGACATTTTTCATGTTCTTTGAACAGATTTCCTGACAAAAGCAACAGTAAAGATTGTGTCTCCAATAGTAAAATGTGATTGAGTGTCTTATGTAGAATGGAATTTTCCCATAAAAATGATCTAAATGCCTAGTAACATTTTAAGTAGCTCTCTTAGCACAATTCTTCAGGCATGCCACGAGTTATCTGGCTTTTGTGGGCCAGCTGGGAATGTAGCAATTTTTTAAAAAAAATTTATTGAATTTATGGGGGTGACATTGGTTAATAAAATTATATAGGTGTAACGATTTTTAATGTAGACACTTTGAATGTGTTTTCTTATATAATGTCACCTTATAAAGTTAATATTGGAATGTTTCCTATTGACACTCTGAATGCCTTTTTTATATATGATGTCACCTTATAAATGAATTTAAGAACAGCTCAGATTTATGAGGTGGGAGCAGCCTTTTTATATTTTTAACGCTTTTAACTTTTTCTCTGATTTCGATCGGTGCCTGCCCATGTAAGCCAATGTTGGGATTTCTTATGATTTTAAAACCTGTCCACGCACCAGTTTGAGTTCTTTGGAGGTGGGGTGGCAATCTGAATCAAGTACATCAAGTTCAAGGCTTGTCTGTTTCTAGGGTTTCGAAGAGTGCCTTGGGTGCTCGCTTCAGCAGCACACATACTAAAAACCTGGAGTGATACGGAGATGATTAGCAAGGCCCCTGCTCAAGGATGACAAGCAAATTCATGAAGCGTTCCATGTTTTTTAAATATCACATAAAGGTTAAAGGCGGTAACAACATTAAAAAAGAGAGAAGAAGACACTAGCTACTACAATTTGGAAATGAACTCAGGGCATAAATAGGGATAATTGGTGACAACCAAAGCATAAAAGGGGAGAAGGTAAAGCTCTGACTCTGTAAAGGGGACTGGAGATGAGATACATTCAGAAGAAGAAGGACTACTGTATGTCTGAACAGGGCTTTGGGATGAGAACGGTCGCCGCCATTGTTCGTGGTATTGTGTTACATGCGTATAACCTTAAGCCTGTCTTCCCTCCCAGGTATGAAAGGTTACAGAAAACGTGCTCCATAGCCCTGGTTGGCAAATACACCAAGCTGAGGGACTGCTATGCCTCCGTTTTCAAAGCCCTGGAACATTCGGCCTTGGCCATCAACCACAAGTTGAATCTGATGGTGAGTCCTGGCCTGCTCCTCTGGGCATTTCGGTCATTTACCCGTGATAGCTTCTGTTTCAGAGATGTAGATTGCGTTGAAAGATGCCCATATCCAAGTTTCTAGATGCCAACCTAGGGCCGACCTTGTAAGCAGGCCTTTCTGCCGATAACCATTTTTTATTTATTTTTATTTTATTTTTTTTTTAAAGATTTTACTTATTTATTTATTTATTTTAGACAGAAGGGAAGTGAAGGAGAAAGAGAGGGAGAGAAACATCAATGTGTGGTTGCCTTTCACATTACCCCTACTGGGGACCTGGCCTGCAACCCAGGCATGTGCCCCGACTGGGAATCGAACCAGCGACCCCTTGGTTCACAGCCCGCGCTCAATCCACTGAGCTACACCAGCCAGGGCCCGATAACCATTTTTTAAAATCAAGTATTTAATGTGCAAAATCTGAATTCTGTCAGTGATATATACATACCTGCATCAATTTTTTTCGGTCAAAGTTGTGACTAAATTCACTTTTGAATGAACAGTTCCAAGCACCTAAGCCAGCTATCTGTACCTTGATAATCTTTCTTCCCAATGAGATGAGTCTACTGTAACAACCTATGGTCATTCCATCATATTTGTCACATTGTGTTTTAATTACCAGTTTCTTAGTCTCCCATTAGATTGGGGTTCCTTGAGAGCAGAGACTTTCATGTTCACTTTGCCTTGAAGTAAGTACCAAATTATTTGCTCAATGAGTAGTGAACAACATTTCTATTCAAATGGTATGTATTTATCCGTAATTATTGATCATTAATCTCCAACTATCCAATAATCTGATTTAAAAGCCTCAAAGTTAAACAAGAAACTTATACCAACGCTTTGACTTACTTTGTGATAAATCATTTTTATAATTTGTAGCTCTGGGATACTTTATAAAAAGCTAGTACTTGTGTATGTAACTAATAACTTAAAATTCATCATACATGTACTTCATTTTTTTTAAAGATTTTATTTTTATTTATTTTTAGAGAGAGGCAAAGGGAAGGAGAAAGAGAGGGAGAGAAACATCAATGTGTGGTTGCCTCTCACATGGCCCTCATGGGGACCTGGCCCGCAACCCAGGCATGTGCCCTGACTGGGAATCGAACGGGGACCCTTTGGTTCCCAGCCCGTGCTCAATCCACTGGGCTACACCTGCCAGGGCTCTTTTTTTTAAGATTTTTATTTATTTATTTTCAGAGAAGGGGAAGGGAGAGAGAAAGAGAGGGAGAGAAACATCAATGTGTGGTTGCCTTTCACATGGCCCTCGCTGGGGACCTGGCCTGCAACCCAGGCATGTGCCCTGACTGGGAATTGAACTGGGACCCTTTGGTTCCCAGCCCGCGCTCAATCCACTGAGCTACACCAGCCAGGCCATGATCATTTCTTTTTTAAAATCAGTATTATGGGATAGCAGAGGTGGAGTTATAGTTTGAGTATATTCTTTTTGTAAGTAAGATATAGAAGTAATACCTGCTCAGTATAGAAAACTTTACAAAGTATCGTGTAAAATGCAGAAAGCGGAAGGTTCCTCCTCCCTGAGATCCCACTTTTCTCTTGCATCTGTCATTCCCAGTGTGATGCATATCTTTCTAGAGTTTTCTCTCTATATATATAAGTGTTTATATTGAATGATATTCTGCATGGCTATATAATGGTTCAAGCAAACCTTGTTATCTAAATTTAAATGGTAAAACCTTTCTATAAAAAGATACATTTATATGTCCAAGAAATTAGTAACTGCCACTTAGACCCCAGCTTAAGGCTTACAACTTCTCTCTCACCTCTCGTAGCTTCCTTCTTTTCTCACCCCTTTGGATGTTGGATTTTCGCAGGAATATTTCCCTTCCTGTTCTTCCCACTCTTCCAAGACCTCCACCCCCTTGTAGAAAAAAGAAAGCTACCGTAGAAAAATGGTTACAATGCAGATTTCATAAGGCCTTTAACATTTTGTATCTTAAGATAGAATTAGGTAGTACTTTTGACAATAAAAATGCTAAAATTATATAGATTCGTGGGAACTGTTATTGTACATCATGAATTTTCATTTCATAGAATTCACTGACATTAGCTTCTGCTCACTACTGTTTGAGTCATAGTCCCGGCATATTCTTTTTAAGCCCAGTCTGTTGCTGTGTTTTCCTCGCCCGGCCCATTGCATGACTTCCCGACTGCTCCCCAGTCCTCCCTCCATTTCCCACATTGTCGCAGAATGATCCTTCTAAAGCACAGGTGGCAAACACAAGGCCCGCGGGCTGCATCCAGCCCTCCACCTTCTTTTATCCGGCCCGGCACCTTGTTTCCACCAGGTGGCAGCGCCGAGCTCTCGCTTAACAGTTAAGGAGCTGTTAGATGTATACAGTCCTAAAGTTACATTCGGCCCTTTGAAGGCAGCCGCGAAACGGATGTGGCCCCCGGTGAAAATGAGTTTGACACCCCTGCTCTAAAGTCTCTCTCTGTTCTCTTTGTTCCCGTTGTCCCCTTACTTAAGACCTTTCAGTGGTGTCAACTGTAAAACTTCTCTGGCTGGGTGGAGCCTCTTTTGAGGGCGCCAGGGTGGCCACCACTTTCTCTTTTCCTCTGAGGTTTCATACGCTGTTTCCTCACCCTGCCTTGTCCGTGTGTCTTCTGCACACCTTCGCACCTGCCTCCCAGGAGGCGCACACAGGCTCATCTTGCTTCCGCTCATCGTGGAGGGCTTAGTTTCCGGACATCCTCACCAGCAGTCTTCCCTGGTGACGCTGCCTTCCTTCTTTCCTCCAGTGTCCAGGTATAGACTAGGTGTGGCTCCTGGTTCCTTCTGCAGCATTGTCTTCTGTACTTAGTGGGCCATGAGCCCACTACTTGTTGCTGGCTGTTGTTCTGGTTTCATAATCTTTCTAAAAGATGAGAAGAGCTCCAAGGGAAAGATCACACTTTTCTCTCCCAAGTGTCCTGTACGGTTTTGCCTAGTAAGCAGTTATTGAATAACTTTTCCATAGCGTTAGATAGTTCTAGTATTTCAGCATTTATTTCCCTTAAACGTGCCTCTAATCTGTTGGATGTTTTTAGTACATAGACTCCATCGATCTGGAGCACACCACCGAAACCGAGGACCCTGTGAAATTCCACGAAGCGTGGCAGAAGCTCTGCAAGGCTGAGTGAGTCCTGGGGACCATCCACACCAGTGAGGAGGATGCCGTTGTGCTTTTTCCGTAATGATTTGATTGACCCCGATTATTAATTTCTGTGCGTTTTCGAAGGTAGCCCGGAGCGCTTGTGGTCGTTACGGGTAGTTGTGCCACGGTCTACCGCATTTGTTTTGTGGTGTGCCTTGTTCACGTCGGTGCACAGGTGGCGGAACTGGTTTTCTTCCGGGGAGAACGGGGATCCTAATTGTAGAGAGAAAGCACGTTGATTGTGCTGAAAGACGCAGAGATGGATCTTACGCAACGTTAAGGTGGAAGGATGATAACCCTTTTCTCTTGGTTAGATTGTCTTTTCCACATTATTTCTTTTTTATTTTTATTTCATAAATGATGAACAGAACTCTTGGGGATAGTGGTGGATTGTGAGGGCGGCATGCCCCTCCTGGTCTGTGCAAATGAGTGTGTAGAAGGTCTCTCATGTATCTTCTACCAAGGAGATTCTCCTGTGCCCTACAGACTTAGCAGCTGAAATCTTAGGCTGATTTTACCGGACTAACTCTTTCTGATTATGTAAGCAATCTTAACATTTTTATAATAGTGCTTTTTTAAAAAACAACCTATTTTTTTACATTGCTTCTTGGCCTTTTGGCTAAGATCAAGTGTAAAAAACAACCTATTTTCCATTCAGATAATTTAGTGGCATTTATCATCCAATTGAGTTTCTCGGTCACTCTGCTCCTGCCACAAGGACCTGTGAGAAATTGTTTCCACTTCCTCATATGTTGGTAGGATTTCAAGAAGAAAGAGCCGTCAGATCATGTAATCAATTCTGAATACAGGCCTCAAGCCTATGCTCTAGTGTTGGATTGGGGATCAGTAAGGATGAAAGGCCGAGGATTTTGAAACATAAAAATAATGTCAAATTCACTCTCGTCTTGTGTTGATTGCAGCGGTGTTCTGGTGCCCGGAGGCTTCGGAATCAGAGGAACGTTGGGAAAACTCCAGGCGATTTCTTGGGCGAGGGCAAAGAAGATTCCTTTTCTGGGTAAAGCTCATGTTTATGGATCCTAACGATGAGTTCATTCGATATTTGATACCTAGCAAGGGTAACACTGAATAGGCTTTGTTAACGTGAAGGGTGGGAAGTCAGATTTCAGTGTTCAGGCACCAAATAGTCTGCTACAGCGGTCAGCACACTATACCCTGGACGTTATGCCTGGCTCGTGGCCTGTTTTTGTAAACCAAGTTTTATTGGCCTATGGTCACACCAATTTGTTTATATATTGTCTGTGGCAGCTTTTGTGGTACAGTGTCAGTGTTTGAGACCCTACAGCCTAATCTTTACTCTCTGGCCCTTTGCAGAAAGTGTTTGGAGCACTTACTGCTCTGGGTGGCGGCAAGAAGCTGCTCTTTATACCTGCCCTGACCTTCTCCAGTTGCCACCCAAATCCCTCTTTGCCGCAGAACTCCGCAATGTTCTCTAATCAGAATTACACAATGGTGAAGTTGGAATGCATATACTCCTTCTAGAAAAGATAATACAGAAAGACCGTCGACATTGCAAGAAGAGCCCTGTTAAAATTTAGTAGAACTGGATCTTTTTAACACTTTTGTTCAAGTTGCAGAGCATGGCTTCTGGGCCAATGAACCCAGTGAAGTGCATTCTTGATGGGATAAAGGCAGCCCTGCAGGGAGGGATTCAGGCAGGAGAGGGGGTGAGCAGAGGCTGTGTTTCATTCACACTGTACTTGGACGTATTGGTGGGTTTACAGACCGAGCGGACAGCCTTGGGTACCTTTTACTGCCAGCGGACTATTCATTTGCCCCATTGCCTGTTCTTTGATTAGCTTCCTAGAAGCTCTCCACTGGGATCCATTTTCAAAAGGGAAGCCAGGAGTAGTTGCCTCGATACCTTGTTTTGTTTTACCCTTCTAAACTCTTCTGGGCCGTTGTTTTCTTTTGAAGTAGTCTTGTTTGGTGTCTGCAGTTAGTGTTCTTCAGATAATGCTCACTGTATAGGACAGTTCTCAACTCTTCAGCGTTTTCTTTAACACGGCGTCTCTTTATGTCCTAGCCATATGGAACTTTCTGAAGTACCCCCCAAAGCGCTCAGCTGTTTCATGCTTACTGACTTGTTCTGGCATGCCTGGTATATCGATTGCTCTCTCCTTTGAATCCCTCGTATACCTTGGAGATGCCTCTAAGAGCACGTGGAGTGCTCCTTGGTATTTGTTTAGTGAGAGAAATTGGGCCAAAGCGAACGTGGAGATGGGTGAAAGGTGCATCCCTGTGGCAATGGGCTTGAGGCTGGCTACACAGGCCTCTTCTTCCTCATTGAGCTCTCGGTTCAGTTTGCATCTCCCTGCCCTTGTCTCCACCGCACTCAGGCCCACAGTGGAGATGCCAACTTCCCCAGCCACTGCCATTTTCCTACAGTGAGATTATAGGGTTCCCCTGCCTACCTGTGAGTGTTCCTCAGATCCCAGCTGGTCAGCCTGAGGCTGCCCTCAGACTCAGACGAAGCCTGTAATTAAGGCCGTGAAACTTTTTAAGATTTTATTTATTTATTTTTAGAGAGAGGGGAAGGGAAGGTGAGAGGGAGAGAAACATCGATGTGTGGTTGCCTCCCACATGCCCACCACTGGGGACCTGGCCTGCAACCCAGGCATGTGCCCTGACTGGGAATCGAACCAGCAACCCTTTGGTCCACAGGCCCACGCTCAATCCACTAAGCTATGCCAGCCAGGGCTGAAGTCTCCCTCTTGACTGGGTATTGTTAGATATTCCCTGAAGGACTCAGGTGCTCTGGGACAAGACTGTGTATGCCTCTAGAGACAAATTTGGAAGGAGGTAGATTTGCCTTTTGGAACTTGATCTATACTTTCCTGCTCTTTTCTGACCTTGAATTCTTTCCTCCTGAAGTTCGAGTCATCTAATGTCCTTCCCTGCCTCTGCCACAGATGTTCTGAGTGTATAGGGCACAACAGTGAACCCAACAGGCCAAGTCTTGCTCTCTCAGAGCCTGCATTCTAGATGGAGGAGACAGACAGCAAACAAATGAACAGAACATATGAAGAAATACAAAATATGTTCACTTGCTTTCTATATGTGCTTTTTAAAATAGGAGTTTGCCTTGGGATGCAACTAGCAGTGATAGAGTTTGCGAGGAACTGCCTTAACTTGAAAGGTAAGTCTGAGATTTATCTACTAACCTTTTATTATTTTTTTAAATCTCTTTACTTAAAATATTTTTCAGCAATATTGGTGAATTACTGACTTTATTTCTTAACCTTCAGACGCAGATTCCACAGAATTTGAGCCAAGCGCCCGCGTGCCTCTGGTAAGTGGCTTGTTTCTCTTTCTGGGTTGGGTCATTGTCATTTTGTTTCTGGCTCTTGCCTAAACTCATAAGGGGCTATTATTAACATTTTTTCATGATGCTATCAAGATATTTAAAATTATATATGATTTTATATATGGTTTTATATATGATTTTATATATGACTATTATTATTATTTTTTGCATCCAACTGCTTTGTTTTCTATAGTCCATCTTGTCAGCTATGTTTTGAAGAAAGACACAATCCTGGACTGATTTCTCTTTGCAGCACTTTTCCAGCTTAATGTTTAGGAAACGATTAAATTAACTGTGACAATAGTTTCTAACAGCTAATATAAATAAATGGGCTGGCCTCTCCCTAGCCCCGCCCCTGTCTGTCTGCTTTCCACACGGGTGGTCATCTGTCTTTCTCAAACAAAAGTGAAAGCTGTTCTTCCGCTGCTCCTCATCTTCCCCTGATTCCTTTTCCCCCAAAATATTCAGGTCAAGAGTCTTGGCTAGGAGCGGAGGCTAGGGTGCTCTGTCACCTGCCGCTTTGCTAATTCAATCTCTGACATCCGCACCCTTCTCACGCTCGGGGCTTATGTTTGGACAATCTGGACAAGTTTTTTTGGATGTATCTTGAGACTCCCTGCACCTGAGATGTTCCCCTTCTGTAACCTCTTTCCCTCTAGAATCTCAGTGAAACCAGTGAAGAATGTCATTAAAAAAATAAACCATACCCAATGACAGGCAACTTCCTATTCATCCTGAGAAGCCTTTCCTGACCTCATTTCTTTCCCAGCTTCTGCCTTTTGTGCTGTGGGAAAGGAAGAAGTTTTCTTCTACCCTGTAAGTTCTTTCAGCTGGTCTAATAATTAAATCAACATGAGACACATTAACAAGAAAATATTTAAACCACATTTAATTGCATACATATATATCTATGGGAACCCCACATACGCAAGAGAGTACGAATCTCTACATGTACAAGAAGTTCACAGACAGAAAAGGCAAGTGAGGTATATGGGGTCTGGCATAAATAATGCCCCTTGTTTATTACAAAATCATAAAATGTCATTCTGTAACATAACAATGTCACACTCAAGCATATCACATGACATTTTAGGTGAAATGTTCAAATTAAAACTATAAATTATTACGCACATGTTATTACCCTACCAACCACACTCCAGCAGGCGTCACTTCTGCTGGACCGTGTATAGCGCATCCTGAGCTTATGGCTTCAGAGGAAAGGTTGGTCATTGTCAGGACAACGTGAAGAGTAGATGTTTAGTAATTCGTAGTTTGCCCTGTCTCATAGCTAGATCAAGAAAAAAAGGTGGTCTCTGATTCTCTCTAATGGGCAAGGGCCCAAGTTCAAATTCTTCCGGGTAGTTAACGGGGCGACGGCAGAAGTTTCTCTGGAGCCTGCAGGATCCCAGTTGCCTGTAGCTCCAAACAATCTGCATACCACAGAGGCTTATCTAGGGTGACTCATTCTGAACCCCTACAGTACCTCGTATCTACCTCTGTCACAGTGCACACCTCACCATTGTAATTGGTTGCATAAAACAGTTTTATTGAGATATAATTCACATTTCATAAAATTTAGTCATTTGAAGTGGCTTTTAGCCTATTCACAGATCTGTGCAACCATCATCACAATAGAGTTTGAACTATTTTCACTACCCTGAAAGAAACTC
>PVJI01010264.1:0-61088 GCA_004026765.1 Micronycteris hirsuta
AAGGTATCTGCAAATGCAAAGGGAAAAGTGGTTGAACTAATTACACTCATTCTTGGAAGGTTTAGCATAGATTTTAGGAAGGTACTTTAAAGGTATGCAGTAAACATTTGCTGCCTCAGTTCAAGGTTTTAGCAAAAAGCAATCCTCAAAGCAGCCTAGGTACAATGCAAGCCTGATTTCCCACAGGAGGATCTATCCATGGGCGTGGGTCCTGTGTACTAGACCTCACTTTCCACTGGCCTTTCTGAGTGGGAGCTGGGCCCACACCACACAGAACGGTCTCCTGTAGATTGAGTGCAGACCTGCAAATCAAAAGGTCGCCAGTTCAATTCCTGGTCAGGGCACATGTCTTGGTTGCATGCCAGGTCCCCAGCTGGGGGCATACAACAGGCAACTGATTTATAAATGTATCTCATATATCCATCTGTTTCTCTCCCTCTCTCTGTCTAAAAGTAGTAAAAATCTTTCTTTTAAAGACAACTCATATAGGGATATGTATATTAGGTGTGAAGTAAAGAAAAAATATATATTGGTCTCTGCTCCCAGTATATGGCAGTGCTCCTGAAGCCCTTGTAATTTCCTAAATAAGAGCACTATAAGCATGTCTTGTTCTAAAGAGATGACTAGGTGGGCTCTTAGATGGGGGTTGGTCATCAGAAAGAGGAGAAAAAGAAGCTTGGAATTTTTAGCCCTACCCATCATCTTTCAGAGAGGGGAGAGGGGCTGGAAATGGAGTTACTTGCCAATGTGAGGAAGCCTCCATAAAAATTCCAATTGTAGGGGTTTTGGAGAGCTTCCAGACTGGCACCCTAACTCCATGGGGACAGAAGTTCCTGTGTTTGGGACCCTCCCAGATCTTGCCCTACATATGCATCTCTCCATCTGGCTATTCATCTGCGATAAAGGGTATGATAAAGGTATCATACCCTCTAATAAACTGCCGATGTGTTTCCCTGAGTTTTGTGAGCTGCATAGCAAATTGATCAAAACTGAGGAACGGGTTGTGGGAACCTTCAATTTGTGGGTAACCTGGTGACCTATTGCAAGAGTCATCTGAAGTGGGGTGGGTGACAATTTTGTGGGACTGAGTCCTTAACCTGTGGGATCTGATCTATGTCCATCCAGATGGATAGCATCAGAATTGAATTAAATTGTAGGATACCCAACTGGTGGTGCAGAGGAATTACTTGGTAGTGGGGCTGGGGAAACCTCCACCTTTGGTGACCATAAGTGAAGTGTTTCGTGTGAATAGTAAAGGAGACACACTGGAGAGAAACACAGAAGGGAAGAACTAGGTTTCTCTCTACATGAAAAAAAAAATACTTGTTTCTTACATGTAAGGCTAGATATTTTATCATTCTCACTCAAGGACATTTTTTCATTGCTTTTATTGAGGGGGGAGAGAAAGACATCGATAGCCTGCCTTCTCTTAGGCAGTTGACTGGGGATGAAACCTGACACCTGGGTATTGTGCCCTGACAGGGAATGGAACCTCTGACAGGATGACACTCGAAGCAACTGAGCCACACCAGCCAGAGACATAAGGCTAGTTATTTGAGATGATTTTTTTTAAACTTCACAAAGATGTTTATTTGTTTCATGGAATTTAAGCCACTCATTTTGTCAGATAAAAAAATGGGAGCTGAACAAGCGGCTTTACATTTTTAAAAAAGATCATGCATTTTATTCCTAGTTGCATAAAAACTGTACAATACAAGCAGTTTGCACATCTTGCGTGAACTGACAATGATTCCTTGAGTTCCTCCCCCTCTCCAGCTCTGCTGTCCTGGCCACTGGCCGCGGGAGAGGGGCCGAGTGGCGTCGAGGCGTGGAAGAGGTGCTATGGCTATTTGATGGCGTGATTTGTTTTATTGCTTTTGCCTGTCCAATCCACTCACATCACTCCAAACAGAGTCAGAGTTTAAGATTTAAGCCCTTAAACCTGTAGGAGTCCCTGTCAGCTTTTCTGCATAGGCATTCTAGGGATCTGTTCGGTAGGGAGACAGGTGTAGAAGTGGGTCAGGGGCCCAAAGCCCACGGTTGAAGGGAAGAGCAGCCAAGATCAAAATGCGGGCCTGGTCCACAGGAGGAAGGACCTACCATTGGCATCAGGCATCTCGCCCAGCTGTGTGGGTGTCCTCAAACTTAGTTCCCAGAAAGGCAGTTACGACTTTCAGTTGGTAAAACCTTTGGGCAATGAGCGAATTGCTTTAAAAAGGGGGAAAAAAATATGGACCCACTTTGTGGAGACATTGCAAGTGGGGAATTTGTCCCATAATGATTTTTATGGAACTTAAGTGATTGACATGGGTCACTAACAGCCAACTAGGGATTGTCAGCAGCTAGATCAGAAAATCAGGATGCTAGTTTATAGTTTTAGTTCTGTTTGTCCCGAATGTACTTAAACAACAAAAACCTGGGAGCCAGGAAGCTGAACACAAGGAGCTGCCCTGGGCAGGGCGGCAGGGCAAAACATTAAACAGGCTCCGGGAGAGGAGTCTGCAGCCGGCTTAGCAACAGCAGCGTGAAATGGCGCACGCCCCACAGGAAGGGAGCAGAAGCAAGTCCTTCCCTCCCTCCTGGCTGCTATTATTTCACAGTTGTCTTCCATTTATAGCAAGTGCTACTAACTTTCCTTTTCAGACAGTAATTTTTAAAAAAATTGTTTTTTAAACTGCATATAATTTGAACTCAATTGAAAAATATAGCCTGGCTGGTGTAGCTCAGTGGATTGAGCGCGGGCTGGGAACCGGAGGGTCCCGGTTCGATTCCCAGTCGGGGCACATGCCTGGGTTGCGGGCCGGGTCCCCAGTGGGGGCCATGTGAGAGGCAACCACACATTGCTGTTTCTCCCTCTCTTTCTCCCTCCCTTCTCCTCTCTCTAAAAATAAATAAAATATTTTTTTAAAAAAAAAGAAAAATATAAGTAGCAACACAATGTAAACATTGTGACAGTTCTGGAATGTCTGGAGTTTGATACAGAGAGTTAGGCAAAGATTGTCTCGGCTTTGTGCATGCGCGTTGTCCACGTTCCTCTGAGGACCTGGGCATCAGGGGCTGAGGGATGCCGTCCCTATGGGGCACGTTTCCACATTTTACCCAAACGGAGAAAATGACCCTGAGCTATTTTCCTGAAATTTGAGAAAATCCACCTGAGGCAGGCTCCCCTCCTGGCCCCATTCGAAGGGGCTTGGGGACCAAGGAAACACACAGGACATACTGTTTTTCTTTCCCTCAGACACGTGTAAAACACGAAGGTGTTGATGCTGATTTAGGTCCTGATTACAGCGTGTTCAGCCTTCACTTCTGCTTCATTAATTGTAGCTGGCAGCTTCTTTGCAGAATATTGCACATTAAACCGCAGGCAGCCTGACAGCAAATACTGCAGGAAGGGGAATTTTAAAATCAGCTTAATGAATCCTTCGTTGCTCTTCAAGAACTTGAACTAAGATGAAGCCCTGGGGCTTTTGCAGAACCCTCCCCAACGATCTTCCAGAGGAACGCTGCAGAAGCTGACAGCAGCTTATAATGGTGACCCAGTTGTGATGTGTTGCTGACATTTTAGATCACGTATGCAAGCCCTATGATACATTTCTAAAATGTAACAATTTATAAAGCAAAAAAAAAATTATTCAAACACACGAATTTTGCTGGCGAAAGTAAAACACCCAAGAGAACATAGGAAGTAGCCCTGGCACCTCTCCCCCCACCCCCACCAGAAAAACAAAACAACCAAAACCCGACAACCCTAAAACCAACCCGAATGCGTAAAGCAAAAGAAATAGGTTTTCAGGCCCACCATCGAAGAGCTGGTGCTTCAAGGCTTTGCAGCCGGAGGTTTAAAAAACCCCACTCTCCGAAAGTATCGGACGACCAAGGGCACAGACACCAGGGTCACGCTGATCCTCACGGGCGCGAACAGCTTGTGGATGGCGTAGGCCACCACGAAGGTGCCCGTGCCCGTGGCCATTTTCGACTGCACCAGGGACTCCCCGAGCCCGAGCTTCAGCAGGACGGCAGGCACATACACGCCACTGGAAATGAGCAGGTAGAACATGCCCAGGGAGACCAGCGAGATTCCAATGTGCAGGGACACGCCGACGGCTCCGTATTCTTGAAACACCTTCTTCAGCTGCTGGGACTTGCTTTGCTTTTTCTCCTCCGCGTTGCTCACATCGCTGCCTGTGATTTCAGTGGTTTTGCTGGGGTCCTGGCGGCCGCCGTAGTCCCCGCGGGCCGCGGACGACAGCAGCCGGGCGTCTGGCCCCGGTCGGAGCAGTGGCAGGAACTGGGCTGGCGGGGCGCAGGGGGTGGCGGCGCCCAGGAGCCAGGAGGCGCGAGGTTCGACCCAGGCGCCCACCCTGCTCGCAGGGCCCAGCAGCATCAGCAGGCGAGCCATAGAGGGAGCAGCGAGGCGCCGCAGCTCGCTCTGCCTGGGGGAACCTTGAGATGACTTTTTAAAAAATTGGTAAATAGCCCTGGCTGGTGTAGCTTAGTGGATTGAGCGCGGGCTGGGAACCAAGCGCTTCCGGTTCGATTCCCAGTCAGGGCACATGCCTGGGTTGCGGGCCAGGTCCCCGTGCGGGCCAGGTCCCCGTGAGGGCCATGTGAGAGGCAACCATACATTGCTGTTTCTCTCCCTCTCTTTCTCCCTCCCTTCCCTTCTCTCTAAAAATAAATTTAAAAAAAATAAAATCTTTAAAAAAAATTGGTAAATAAAGGAAAACAATGTCAATTGGCTAAGTTGTTACTTTATTGAGACTAAAATGAAGCCTTTTAAAGGTTTTTTTTTTTTAAGATTTTATTTAGAGAGGAAGGGAGAAGGAAAGAAACATCAATGTGTGGTTGCCTCTTCCACGCACACCACCAGGACCGTGGCCCACAACCCAGGCATGTGCCCTGACTGGGAATCAAACCTGCAACCCTTTGGTTCACAGGCCAGTGCTTCATTCCACTGAGCCACACCAGCCAGAGCTAAAGGTATTGTATTTTTACATTCATAAAAATTGAAGTAACTCCATGGTAAAGATCTTAAAGATATTACCAGTGAGAAAAAAACTGCAGAAAGTAGGACTTCCAGCCAAGATGGAGGCATAGGTTAGCACACTTTGCCTCCTCGCACAACCAAAAGGACAAGAACAAATTTAAAAACAAAAACAACTAGAACTGACAGAAAATCGAACTGTGTGGAAGTCCAACAACTAAGGAGTTAAAGAAACATTTATCCCAACTGGTCAGAGGGGCAGACAGGCAGCTGGAGCTCCTGGGAAGACTCGTGGCAAGGCAGCAGCTGGAGGATGGGGCAGGAAGTCCCATGTTTGTGTGCGGATAAACTGGGACGAACAACTTGAGAACAAGACAGACTGCGCAACCCAGGGTTCCAGAGTGGGGAAATAAGGCCTCAAATCCTGACTTAAAAAACCTGTGAGGGTTGAGGTGGTGGGAGAAACTCCCAGCCTCACAGAAGAGAGCATTGTAGAGACCCACAGGGTCCTAGATCATAGAGAAAACCACCCACCTAAGAGTCAGCACCAGAAGGACCCAATTTGTTTGTGGGTAGCAGCGGGAGTAACTGAAAGTCAACAGAGAGCTGAACAAGCAGCATTTTTCCCTCTCAGACCCCTCCCCCACATACAGCACCACAGCACAGGATGTGGATTGCCCCACCCTGGTGGATACCTAAGGCTCTACCCCTTACTACGTAACAGGCGTGCCAAGACAAACAAATGGCCCAAATGAAAGAACGAACACATCAAAACTCCAGAAAAAATACAACTAAGCGATGAAGATAGCCAACCTACCAGATGCACAGTTCACAACACTGGTAATCAGGATGCTCACAGAAATGGTTGAGTATGGTCGCAAAGTAGAGGAAAAATGAAGGGTATGAAAAGTCCAAAGAAAACATACAGGGAACCAACAGTGACAGGAAGGAAACTGGGACTCAAATCAATGGTTTGGACCAGAAGGAAGAAATAAACAGTGAACCAGAACAGAATGAGGAGAGGCTTAGGAACCTCCAGGACATCTTTAAACGTCCCAACATCTGAACCATAAGGGTGCCAAATGAAGAGGTAGAGGAAGAAATTGAAAATAATGAAGGTAAACCTCCCCACTCTGGCAAAGGAACTAGACTTCCAGGATGTCCAGGAAGCTTAGAAAATCCCAGAGAAGTTGGACCCAAAAAGAAACACACCAAGGCACATCATAATTACATTAGCCAAGATTAAGGATAAGGAGAGAATCTTAAAAGCATCAAGAGGAGACGGTTACCTACAAGGAGTTCCCATAAGATTGTCAACTGATTTCTCAAAAGAAACCCTGCAGGAAAGAAGGGACTAGAATGAAGTATTCCATGTCATGAAAGGCAAAGACCTACATCCAAGATTATTCTATCCAGCAAAGCTTTCATGTAGAATTGAAGGGCAGATAAAGTGCTTCTCAGATAAGGTCAAGTTCAAGGAGCTCATCAACACCAAGCCCTTATTTTATGAAATGTTAAAGGGATTTATCTAAGAAAAAGATGAAAAATATGAACAGTAAAATGACAGCAAACTCACAGTTATTAACAACCTCACCTAAAACAAAAACAACTAGAACAGGAACAGAATCAGAGAAATGGATATCACATGGGGGTTATCAGTGGAGGAGTGGGAAGTTGGAGAGAGGGAGAAAAGGTACAGGGATTAAGTAGCATAAATAGTAGGTAGAAAATAGACAGGGGGAGGTTAAGAATAGTATAAGAAATGGAGAAGCCGAATAACTTGTATGTATGACCCATGGACATGAACTAAAGGGGAGGAAAGCGGGTGAGACGTGGTGTGCAGGGTGGAGGGGATGGGGGGGGATGGGACAACTGTAATGGCATAATCAATAAAATATGAAAAAAATTGCAGAAATCAACATGTACTATGTGATTCTACCTAGAGGTTTGAAAGTTCATGTGTGTATCTGTGTATCTGTGTGGACTTTCCTTCACATTTGTTTCCAGAGTTGAGGGCAGGGGACAGAAGGCAGTGATATTTTTCTATTAAACACATAGTAGTTTAGATTTCTGGGTAATACAGCAATTCAAGTCCAAGTCACTTACTGGGACCGTAATTTTGAGGTTTCTTAAATGTTTCTTCACAAGTAAAATTGTCTCAAATGATAGTTACTGGAGTGCTTCCACCCCCACGGGGCTGGACTTCCGCTGCCTGGCAGGGTCCAGAAACTTTCATGCGTCAGGCGTTCTCCAGGTTCTTGTTATGTGCAGAAAATTTTCAAGACAGAGTCCAGGTGAACATACGTTTATTAAGGGTTGGGACAGTGATGCAAAGGAAGGGCCCTTCGAGATAGTATCAGGGGGTATGCCTGCTACACCTGCCATTGCCATTGCTACCCTGGGTGCAGGTCTTGCCCAGACCCTTACAATTTGGCATAGAAGCAAAGTACATGCCAGAGGAAAGAGGGGTGTGTTCAAAGAGCCAAGGCAGTGTCCCTAGTCCTGAGGGCTTTTATCTATTTTCTATAGGCAGGAATTTCAGGGGAGGTCCCAGGGGAGGACCTCAACAGAGTAATCATTAAAACTGAATATAATGGAGTTTGGGGTCATCTTCTGGTTAGTTTCACCTCTATCTTGGATTAATCTAGCTCTTTTATTTTTTTTTTTTCATTATCTATTTCCCTAAGGCGATTTTAAACCACCTGCTCTTAGATACCTTTGTTAGGGAGGATAGAATCTTGTGATTTATCAGCTCGCTGTGATTTGCTCTGTGGTGACTTTTGTCTCACGTTTTATCATTCCACTTCCCAGGGAATCCTAGTTTCTTACTAACCTGCCTCAATAGATTATATTCTCTGGTGATACCCGTGAAGTGCTTTGACTACTTTTATTCAGAAAAAAGTTATTTGAAATCAAACATTTACAACTGATGGATTGTGTAGTATGTTAATTTTATTCCAATCACGTTTTTAAAAAAAAACACTCCACGTAGTGGTTCTGATAAGCACATTTTACTTCATGTAAATGTCCACTGTTAGCAAATCTCAGAAGGAAATGCTATTTTTAGTAATATGTTTGGCTGGCAAAGCTTGCTTTCATTTATGTTTAGGCAGTTATTCGGCGCCACATACACAGACCTCAAACCACATTTTGTATATTTACCGCAGTAGTCACCCGGAGTACATGTTACATCACCATGACCCCTGGGAAACAGACACGGGACACGTTTAGAAACAGAAACACGACACAACAGAGAGGCAGCTGGAGCTTGGGACCCAGGTGTTCTACTCGCAGACTGTTCTGATCACAAATCTGGTCCAAAGGTCATATTTTTCTAGCTGTTCCGGTTCCCGCGACGAGGGGCGCAACCCTGTGTTAGGGCCACTTCTTGGTGACACTGAGGTGGCTGAGCTGGTCGACCAGCAGCCTGTGCTGCGGGAACTTGGCCTCACCGGCCGCCTTTATGGCTTGGAAGGCAGCTGCTCTGCGGGCCGCAGCGTGCCCGAACTCCTGCGCCGCGGTAAGGAAGGGTGTGCTCAGCCAATAGTGGTTCTCTGCCTCCGTCTCCAGGCGGCGGATCGTGTTCTGCTTCCCGTGGAAAGACACGGAACGCGGCCGCCGGTGCTTCCCGATCCACTGCCGGCCGGGGATGCGGTTGCGTCGCAGCAGCGCGGTCAGGAACATGGCGCCGGCTGCGAACAGAGACCGGGAACCGACTGGCTATGGGCCCAGCCGCGGGAGAGCGGAGTTCCCGTGGAAGTGGGAGCCCACTCACTATCCCGAGGGCCCACTAAGGACAGCAAACTCACCAGACTCGAAACTCCGAAGCCCAGATTACTCACACGACTGCTGACGCACTGCCGGAAGTGCATTCTCTATTCGCAGCGTCCACCTCCTTCGCGCGATACTTCGGCTCCCGCGAGAGTTGACTCGTCAGCCAACCGCGGCACTAAAGACGCTTCGGGAGCCGGAGATTCAAGTGAGTGGCGGGCTCTGTGGTGTGTTGTGGTCAAAATGGACCCGATCCGGAGCTTGTGTACGAAGCTGCGGTCTGTGGCGGTCACCTTGGACCGCGAGACGACGCGGCTGCAGCGTGCGCTGGAGGGGGAAGACAGTGGTGAGTGGGACGGGTGGGTGGCGTAGAAACGGGCAAACTGATTGGGAAGGCCGTTTTTTCACCGTGGGAGGGGTTCGGCTGCGGAGATGCAGCGCCCAGGGGTCGACGGGCTACCTTCCCAAATTCCCTCATTCACCGCCAGGGGCGTCGTGAACCCAGCGTCCTCGGGAAAGGAAAGCAGCGCTGTACTCTGTAGCCACGAGAAACAGGGACAGTGGGAGTAAAACCTCAGTTGAGCTCAGCTTGCGCACCTGATTTACACTTGATATGCTTGCTAGTTGCACAGAATCTGTGCTTATCAATAACACACAATAGGAGCAAAATTAGACAGTGCAGCTGTTCAGCACTGTCCTCCACATGTATAGTGAGTGACTTACCTCACCCAGATGGTCCACAGTTGCAGTAAGCGTTTATTTTTCCCAACAAACCGTGTGGCCAACACAAACACCAGGACTCAGTACTGCTTTTTTTTTTGTAGGTAAAGCAAAATTCTTCATCACTAACCTTTGTATTAGGGATTTTTAAAAGTTGCAAGAGTAGTTTAGGCTTCATAAATGTCATTGTAATGTGCCTTAAAATATTGCACAGACCCTGTGTGCAATGTGAAGTAGACACAGAGTCCTTTTACTTCAATTATTTTACGATGGTTATCCAGCCATTTAAAAATATTTATTCTTGTGACCGTAAAAACAATACAGGGTGGGGCAAAAGTAGGTTTACAGTTGTTCCTATGGAAATAACACAATAATTAATAAATAATAATACAAAAGAAATGTTTCACATACGACTGTAAACCTACTTTTGTCCTACCCTGTATGTGTGCATGGCAAAATGTTGACATACGGAAAAGTGAAAGAGATATGTCCTGCAACTGCACCATCAGAAGACATTACTCAGTGTTTTAGTAGCTTTTCTACCATTCTTATTTTTAGAGTTGCTTTGTTTTTCTTTGATTTTGTTTACATAGTTGAGATAATGCTATAAGATAGAAAATTTTATTAGCATTTTTTAATTCTTGATGTGTAACTGAATTGCTTTCCACAAAGCTGTTAAAGTTTACCTTCTTACTAACATACTACCTATGTATAAGAATTCTGCATTATCTTTTGGTTTTACGAGAAAAAGTTGGATTAATTTTTCAAACTCAGGCCCATATGTATTACAGAAAATATGGAACTGTGAAAATTAGAGAAAATGATCACAAAATTTTACCTTTTATGATCTCAGTGATGAGACATTAAATTGGTTGACTTTTAAACATCTTTATTGAGATGTAAAACATTCACATACCATAATTAGCCATTTAAAGGATGCAGTACAGTGGCTTTTAGTATATTCAGAGTTGTACAACCACCATCACAATAAATTTAGATTTTCATCACCCCCAAAGATACCCCTGTGACTGTTAGCAGTTCATAGTCCCACCTCTACCTACCACACTAGCCTTATGCAAACACTAATCTACCTTCTTTCTTTATAGCTATGACTATACTGGCCATTTCATATAAATGGAATCACACAATATATGGTCTTTTGTGGCTGACTTATTTCACTTAGCATAATGTTCAAGGATCATCCATATATATCAGCATGGATTAGTAATTCATTTTATATTTATATGAAAATTTCTGTGTGAATATGTTTTCAGTTCTCTGGGTATACACTTGAAGTGAATTGCTACATAAGCCTATGTCTTATTTTTTTAAGGAACTGACACATTTTTTTTTATGAGCTGCTTATTTTACTCTGCCATATAAGAACTAGTGTCTTTTTCAAAATAACATTGCTAGCAACAAGGTTAATTGAAGAGTACTAATGGCTTAAGTTTGCCAAACGCTTACCTCTGAGACAGTCTACTAAAGTATTAAATCTATGCAAAACCCTCATAATAGAAGCAAGATGTTCAAAGGCAAAGAAAAAAATTTCTTTTACAAGAAAGTGCAACTGCAGGGTCTTTTGAATGATCTTCTAGACTGTTCTGCAGAAAATTTAGTAGTTTGGCTCAGAAATTAGAGTTCCTCATGAGGAATTAAAGTTCTTCCTAGAAGAATACAAAGCAAAATTTCAGGCAGATTTCTGAAAATAAACATTAGTTCGTGGACCACAATGAGACAAACAGGAACCTATAATAAGGAAGGTGTTCGTACTTGCTGTGATTTACACAGGAACTTGACAGCTTTTCTCTCTGACCCCAGACCCTCAGGCCACCTCATAACCTATCCGTAGTAGTTAGAGTGCTTGGTCCAGCACTGACAGTGGGCATAAAGCTAATCAGGTAAGAGAAAATCAGAAGTGTTTTCATGTGTGTTTCAGTGCTTTTCAGGTCATATCTCAATACTTTCAAGTAAATCATTAAAATATACCATATCTTTGTTATTCTCAGTATTTTACATAGTTATTGGATGATCATGGTCACAGAGCTCTGTATCAGTCCTCAGCGATACATTTGGACATGTTGGTCAGATTTTCAGCATTTGTTTGGCTGCAGCTAGATGGTAAAGAAAGATTTCTGTCACTGGTGGAAATTCTTTGCTTTAGTGCCTCCAAATTGAGAACTAGCTTTTCTTCATCACCCAAAACTTCTGAAAATAGTGCCAGGTTGGCGAAAATTTCTTTTGTGTTCAGGGAAATATCCTGTATAACTTGGCTGTTGGATTTCTCTAGATCTTCTGCATACTTAACAATTAGCTGGCCAATTTCTTTGTGCAGTTTGCCCATTGTCATGGCCTCTTTCGCAAGTGGAGCCATGGTAATCTCACTGTCTGCCAGATTCACAAACAGGTCTTAGAGGTCTGATCTACCTCCCAAGTGTACAAATCTGACAACATAACCTGTGCACATCTGCAGGTCTTCCAGCTCATTGGCATCGAGGTGCAAGTAGGAGTGCAGTATGGTCCAGTCCTGTTGATGCCACACCAGGGCAGGCAGAGCCCTGGTAAACTTCTGGACAGCTTCTATTTTGGGGTGATAACTGAGATATGGTGTCTTTGATAGAGCCTGCAAGGTATGCCTTTCGGGCACCAGAGTCCTTGCTGAGGAAAGAGCCATTTTCTTCACTCTGGTATATCCCCTTTGTAAGAACTGCAGTATAGCTCTCCATCATTTTAATTGGGCTCCCATGTTTCAGATATATTCTACACAATATCCTAGTGAAGGTGGCATATTTCTCTGTGTTAAAATCTTTGGCAGTCAGAACAATAGAAAAATGAGTCACCTTTTTCAAAACTGAAGAATCTGGAACTTCCAACTGTTGTGATATAAAACCATATTCTGTACTGACCAAAGACAAAGGCATGGAGGAGGTTGTTTTCATCTGTAAGGCAGCATTTTCTCAGCAGCAGATTCCTTAAAGTAGCTGTTATGGAAGGATAATATGACACCCACAG
This sequence comes from Micronycteris hirsuta, assembly GCA_004026765.1. NCBI lineage: Eukaryota > Metazoa > Chordata > Mammalia > Chiroptera > Phyllostomidae > Micronycteris > Micronycteris hirsuta. The sequence goes on from PVJI01010264.1 coordinate 12,488, forward strand.
AACTTCTCCTTTTGCATCCTTTTCAATAAGCCCAACTCCAAGCATCAGCTGGGTGTCTGCCACTTCAGCCACAGCCATCTTCCGGAACTGACATTTTTTCCCAAAGTGGCGAGGGTGGGGGGGTCATTTTTTTCACATCCTCATCAACATTTGTTATTACCTTTTTGATTGCAGACATCCTAGTATGTATAAGGTAGAAAATCATTGTGATGTGGATTTGTATTTCCCTAATGAAAAAGGAAAAAAAAGTCATTGGTTGACTTTTAACAGGTGGAAGGAGAAGATCTTCAAAGGAGGCATGTTTTAGGAAAGAGAAATATAATCCTTAAAAAAACTGCCCACACCCTCATTGGTGTAGCTCAGTGGACTGAGCCTGGACCTGCAAACCAAAGGGTCACTGGTTCATTCCCAGTCAGGGCACATACCTGGGTTGCCAGCCAGGTTACCAGCCAGGTCCCCAGTAGGGGACACATGAGAGGCAACCACACATTGGTGTTTCTCTCCCTTTCTTCCTCCCTTCTCCTCTGTCTAAAAATAAATAATTTTTTTTAGGCTTGCTCTTATGTATATATGACCGCCTGATTAATAAGAAAGTTGCCAGACAGTACAGTCCATAAAAGATGTCTTTTCAGTAAATGGTACAAGGTCAATTGTACACACCTGGGAAAAATGAATGGCTCTTGATTCTTACACAAAAATAAATTCCAGGTGGATTTTATCTCTAAATGTGAAAGAGAGCAATAAACTTTTAGAGGAATGCATAAGTGTTGTCATTGGTGAAGATTTTTAGAATGGGAATCAAAAAGTGCTCCCCGTAAGTGAAAAAGTTGCTGGGTTGGACCATGTTGCCATCTCCTCTTCTCCCTCCCTTCCTGATCTGATTGCTGATGATGTAAGTATTTGCTTTGAAAGGTCATCAAATTATGTACTTGAGATTTCTATATTACTCTGTGTGTGTTACAGTTTAATAAAATTTTAAAGAAAGGCCTTAATATTAATGCCTTTGTGCTAACAGGATATTATAAATATCTACAAGGATTTTATAATTCTAAGGAAATATACTAAATTATATTTTCTATTTTTCCCTCCTTTTCCTTATTGTACTTTTTCCTCTCAATATTCATATTGAAGACTTTGAAGGTTATGCAATGAGAATTTTACATGACCTTCATTTGGAAGTTCGGACTCTAAAGGTATCACTGCTACAATATTAATTTATCATTTTTATGTGGTAATTTTAAAAATCTAAATAAACTTAGTCAAAAGTTGGAGAAATTTTAATGTACTTTCTTTCTTCCTAAAAGGATAATGTCAATATTCTTCTTGATAAAGCAAGTTTGGAAAGTCAAGAAAGCATTGGTTTCATTAAGGCAACAAAAGTACTGATGAAAAAAAATTCAGCGGATATCATGAAAATAAGAGAGTTTTTCCAGAAGTATGGATATAATCAATGTGCCAAGAAAAATTCAGGTGTGAATAAGTTGCATTTTAGAGCATGTTTTAGTGTCAAAGAGAAAGGGCAACATGATTCAGTAAGACTATTTTTAGCTTGGCTGTGGTTTGTAATTATTGCTCTGCCATTATGTGACCATCACTTGATCATTTATTCAACAACCACTATGCCGGATGCAGTGCTGATCAGTGGTGCAGTATACAGACAGTTCTTGCTGTCCTTTCCAAAATGCTGGACGAGAACTAACACAATGCTAGATGCAAAAACAGTACAAGACACATCTATGTTACTTCAGTATAATTGGTTTCTAGTCACCTCTGCTAGTAAATGAGAGACTGACCTTCAGGCATGTTTTATTTTTCTTATTCTCAAGTTCCCCTTCTGTAGAATGAGATTATTTTTGCCTATATAAATTGAGAAGGTCATTATCAGTTTTAAAATTCTAGTGAAGGGGAATATGGCATGGTGGTTTTAAATTCAAAGCCAAACTGCCTGAGTTCAAATCTCTCATTCTACTTTACTAGATGCATTGTCTTTGACCAGCTACTTAGCCTTTACCTCAGTTTCTCAGTTGTAAAGTGGAGACGTAATAGTCTCTACCTCTCAGGTTGTATTAAGATTAAATAAGATAAAATTCACTGAGAACAGTACTTGGCATGTTAATTAGCAGGTGTTAACTATTGCTATGGTTTTGCCCTTACCTTTGGTTGACCAATTTCAGTGAGCTTCAGTGTCATTTCCATTATGAGAGTAATCTTTTACATGAGTAAAACTATTAATTTCAATAGATATGTATTGAGGATGTGTATGGAAGTTATGTAAACAGTCCACATGGTGTAATGTAAGCAATTCAGTTGACTTTGGTGTGCACGAGCACCCAAAGGGTGCTCGTGCACCCAAAGGATGGATTCAAACACTGGCTCTGCCATCTACATACTCTATACATGTGTGACATGGACAGCTTCGCTAAATTGCTTTCCCCCACTTATGAAATGGGGGTGATCATGGTGATGATCTTATTTTATTAATCTCATCAATGACAGCCTTGTGATAAGTACAAGAGGTTTTTGGTAGTTGTAACATTCCAGAATTAACAGAAAGCCCAGTGTCAGAACAGAACTCAGTGAATCAGTAGCCAGCTCTTCCAAGGGCCAAAAACCATGAAATCAAACTTTATTATAACTTTTTTTTTTAATGTGTCTTGGTTTATGCACAGAAACAGTACCTTATCGCCTGGCTGGTGTAGCTCAGTAGATTGAGCACGGGCTGCGAACCAAAGGGTTGCTGGTTCAATTCCCAGTCAGGGCACATGCCTGGGTCGCAGGCCAGCTCCCCGGTGGGGGCCATATGAGAGGCAACCACATACTGATGTTTCTCTCCCTCTCTTTCTCCCTCCCTTCCCTTCTGTCTAAAAGTAAATAAAAAAAAACAACTCTTATTAAAAAAAAAAAAGAGAGTACCTTATCCTGCTTAACTTCCAGTTGCTGATCAAAACAAAGTGTGCATCTCCTCACTCCCTCCAGTCTGTTGGATATCTTAGCTGGTCAAATAAATGTACAGCCTAAATTTACCCCTTTTCTTTTGGACCCATAAGACTCTGACAGGGATCTCCACCAGTATCTGATAGACCCTCTTTCAACTATAGACCTTTCTTTAAAAGATGGAGAAAACAGAAACAAAAAAGGACTTGGCATTGAAGATGCTATACTGGATCATCTAACTCCAACTTCAGTTCCACACCAAATTCATTCACCAGTAATGTACCTGGGAAATTACAAAGGACTGGGGGGAAAAGTAGAGTTGTTAGTCTATTATTTAGTCTGAAGTACTGTGTGTAGTGGTTAAGTATTAGGGTTTAGAGCCAGGTATAACGCTGTTAAAGGTTGAGGAAATACATATCTTTCTAATGCTGTTCTGTTATTTCTCACTAGGTTTTTTTTTTTTTTTTTAATGACTTTTTTTTTTTTAAAGATTTATTTATTTATTTATTTTCAGAGAGAGGAGAAGGGAGAGAGAAAGAGCAATGTATGGTTGCCTCTCACATGGCCCTCACTGGGGACCTGGCCCGCAACCCAGGCATGTGCCCCAACTGGGAATCGAACCGGGACCCTCTGGTTCCCAGCCCGTGCTCAATCCACTGAGCTACACCAGCCGGGCCAGGTTTTTGATACTTATGTTCTAGACTGACAGGATTAAAATTTATCTGTATATAATAATATTTCCTTTATAGGCATGTGTGAGTTAAATATCTAAAGCAATATTTTTATACTTAATGTTAAATCTAGATTGTAGTTAATCCCACACTAATTACTGCCATTAAATGATAAAATAGTTTTATAATATATTAAGAACAACTGCTAAATTACATTAACTGGGGAAGTAAGGAAATCAGACATTTTTGTGGGTATTGATTTTTCATCTTTTAACACTTTAATTTACTTCCTTTCTCTAATATGTCATCAAAATGGGATATGGGTGGACAAAAGGTGCTTGTCAGAAATTTACTAAAGGTAGAAGTAAAATAGAGCTTTAGAGACTAAGGACAGAATCAGGACTTTTGCTGATTTTGGGCATTTCAAATGAAACTGTTTTATGTGCTTTTAGTACTTGAGATTTCCTGATTTGATGTTTGAACAGAGTATGACCTTCTTTTCTCCCAGAGAATGAGCAAGAAGTTGTTGACTCTAAACCAGAGTCCATTAGGGATGAAAATCTTCAAAAGTCTGATGTGAAGGATGATACGTCTAACAACAGGAACAACAGTAATGTTCCAAGCAGCTCTGTTTCTGAGAAGATTCCATGTAGTCCACAACTCTCAGATTTTGGACTTGAGCGGTACCTGATACCTCAAGTTCCACTGAACCCTCCACAGGCAGTAAACAACCAAAAGGAAGAGCCAAAAATGTTAACTCCATCTTCCAAACAATCACTAGTTAAAGTACCAAAAACTCCAAAATGTGCACTAAATATGGATGATTTTGAATGTGTGACTCCTAAATTAGAGCATTTTGGTATCTCTGAATATACTATGTGTTTGAATGAAGATTACACAGTGGAACTTAAAAATGTGAAGAATAAAAGGTAAGCAGATTTCTTAAAAGGCACATTTTATCTAACTTTCTGTATCTTTCGTATTTATCGATTTTTCCTAGAAAAAGGATGTTCCAGACTATGAAGTTTTCTGATATTACTTCTTATTTCAAACTTCCCTGAATCACCAATTCTATCAGTAAAATGTGAGCTATTGTGTTTTTGTGGGGTTTATTTATTTCTTTTTTTAGGTAAGATGCTACAGAAGGAATGACACAGGCCTGAAAAAAATGGTATTTGGTGAGATAGAGAAGCAAGGGTAAAATTAGTAAGAATTTGTATTATTTTGGTATGGAGACTTGGGAAGAAAAGGGGATCAGGGGTCAATCCCAGATTTCTGATTTGTTTCCTGGGGTGGCGCTAGAAAAAAACTAAGGAATACCTGAACCTCAGAGGGACAGGCGATATGTTACACATTGATTTTGTGGTACCTGTAGTGGTGCTCTTAAATTTGAGTATTTTAATATGAATTTGAAATTCAGTGATTAATTCATGCTAAAGAGATTGGGAGTGATTAGTAAGATTTTTTAGAAAGGTAGACGTTCTCAATCTAAGAACTGGTTCTTATTTATTAAAAATAAGTGCAAATGAACTAAGGGCTATGTTTTTTATTTTTAAGCTATTAGAGATAATACAGAGTATAGTACTGGGAAATTAGGGAAGCTCAGATAAGTGAAAAGTAACCATTTAATATGCTTTCCTATATTTTATTAGTAACTGGTTGATAAATATAGTGGGAAAAACCCATTCAGACTTGCAACAAAAAAAGTAGAATACCTATGCCAGTTGTAGGTGAAAGGCCTATGTGATTCAAATCATAAAGTGTGTCTGAGTTATATAGAGGGAAAATTACGATGAAGAGAGATACTATATTCCTGAATCAAATGACTGAATATTACTAATATGTTTAATCATATCAAATTATGCAATTACAACAAAGTCTCTATAAGGTATTTTTTAAGGTGGAGAAAGAGGGATATTTGACAAAATGATTCTAAAATTTGTTAGGGAGAATAAAGAGGATTTCTAAAAAGAATAATGAAAAATAAGAGTAATAAGGGGATTTGATCTACTAGATCAGGGGTGTCAAACTCATTCTCACCAGAGGCCACACCAGCCTCATGGTTGCCTTCAAAGGGCCGAATATAATTTTAGGACTATATAAATGTAACTACTCTTTAACTGTTAAGCAAAAGCTCAGTGCTGCCACCCGGTAGAAACAAGGTGGAGGGCCAGATTTGGCCCATTACCCTTGTGTTTGCCACCTGTGTACTAGATATTAAAATGTATAAAGCCATAGTAAGTAAAACAGTATAAAACTTCACAAAAGGGACCTATAACTGGAACAAAATAGCCCAGAAACAGACTAGCTTATAGTAAGTTGAACTTATGGCTTTCCTTGTAAGTCAGAGCTTCTTAATCTGCTAAGTCAAAACTGTTAATACAAATTGGTTCTTAACTTTTTTTGAGCCATATTTATACGTTTAAAAAAAAATTTGTTTCATGGGCCTTCTGTTCCATAAAATAGGACTGAATGTTTGTCTAGACTTGATTATTTATAATAAGATTAAATTTACCAAGAGGTTTAATAACATTAACTTTTTTATAACCTTATAATTTCCCCATTAATCATGTCAGTGAGGAAGCCATAAAAATGGAACCAGTGTCCAATGGTAGTGCCACTTCTGGCATAATCAACAAGCAATTGGAAAAAAATGGTAAGCGTGAAAATCAAGTTACTTCTCAGCTATGCTCTTTGCAGATGATCTTTGTACAAAAATGATTCTCTCACTGTAGGTATTCTAATAGCCTCACTCAGTTGGTGACCTTGAGTTCTATTAAGAACCATTCCATTCACGTTCAGCATGGTATCATACAAGAGAAAGATACATATCATTTTCTGACTTGCTTTTCATACTCTTCCTTGTTATATTCAGCATTTGCCAGGTTTTCTTTTTTTAACATTTTAACTTAAAGCATATAAATATATATTTATTCACCATTCTTTTTTTTAATACATTTTATTATGTTATTATAGTTGTCCCATTTTTCCCCTTCTTCCCCTCTGCCCTACACCTCCCCTCCCACCCACATTTCCCCTACCTTAGTTCATGTCCATAGGTCGTACATATAAGTTCTCTGGCTTCTACATTTCCTATACTATTCTTAACCTCTCCCTGCCTTTTTTAACTAACAATTATGCTTTTTATTCCCTGTACCTTTTCCCCCATTCCCCTCCCCGGTATTAACCCTCCATTTGATCTCCATTTCTGTGATTCTGTTCCTGTTCTAGTTGTTTGCTAAGTTTGTTTTTGTTTTTTAGGTTAAGTTGTTGATGATTGTGAGTTTGTTGTAATTTTACTGTCATATTTTTGATCTTCCTTTTTTTAGATCAGTTCCTTTAACATTTCAAATAATAAGGGCTTGGTGGTGATGGACTCCTTTTACTTGACTTTATCTGGGAAGCACTTTATCTGCCCTTGCATTCTAAATGATAGCTTTGCTGGATAGAGTAATCTTGGATATAGGTCCTTGTCTTTCATGACTTTGAATACTTCTTTCCAGCCCGTTCTTGCCTGCAAGGATTCTTTTGAGAAATCAGCTAATAGTCTAATGGGAACTCCTTTGTAGGTAACTGTCTTCTTTTCTCTTGTTACTTTTAATACACTCCTTCTCTTTAATCTTGGCTAATGTAATTAAGATGTGCCTTGGTGAGTACTTCCTTGGGCCCAACTTCTCTGGGACTCCTTGAGCTTCCTGGACATCCTGGAAGTCTATTTCCTTGCCAGATTAAGGAAGTTCTCCTGCATTATGTTTTCAAATAAGTTTTCAATTTCTTGCTCTACCTCTTCTCCTGCTGGCACCCTTATGATTCGGATGTTGGAACTTTTAAAGATGTCCTGGAGGTTCCTAAGCCTCTCCTCATTTTTTTGAATTCTTGTTTCTTCATTCTGTTCTGGTCGACTGTTTATTTCTTCCTTCTGCTCCAAACCATTGATTTGAGTCCCAGTTTCTTTCCTGTCACTGTTGGTTCCCTTTAAATTTCCCAACTTTTCATAGCCTTCCCTTTTTCCTCTATTTTGTTAGCATATTCAACCATTTCTGTGAGCATCCTGATTACCAGTGTTTTGAACTCTGCATCTGATAGATTGGCTATCTCTTCATCACTTAGTTCTGTTTTTGGAGATTTGATCTGTTCTCTCATTAGGGCCTTTTTTTTGGGGGGGGGGGTCTCCGCATGCCTGCTACGTAGTAATGGGTAGAGCCTTAGGTATTCACCAAGGTGGGGCAACCCATGTCAATGCTTTGTGGGGGAGGGGTCCGAGAGGGAACAGTGGTTTATGATCATGATGTTTTTTTCCCTCTCTTTCCCCCTCACTTCCGCTCTAAAAGTAAATAAATAAAATTTAAAAAACAAAAAATAAAATATACGAATTTATTGGCAGGAATTATAACTTAGAAGTTGAAATCTGTGTTTCAAATACTTATTTTCATGCAATTGTATGTGTCTTTTAGATGCCGAATATACAAAGTCTCCCTTGGCTCCTACGTTCACTACTCCAGGTTTGAAAATTCCTTCTACAGAGAGCAATATATCCTTGGTAAATTTTCATAAAATTGAAAGCCCTAATATTGTTCTTAATGACTCACTACTATACTACTGTTTCTGAACTGTTTAAAAACTTAGAATAGTACCTACTTTAATTGTATATTTACTGTATACTTATGAAGGGTAATTTAGCAGCACTTATCAAGAGCTTTAAGTTTTTTCATACCCTTTAACCATGTCTCAGAATTTATTCCTAAGGCTCACAGGGACATATTTACTATAGCAAGTAAGTTATTTTTAAGAGCAAAACAGAAAAAGTCTAAATGTCAAATATTAGAAAGGAAGTGAGATACATTAAAGTATGTCAGTAAAATCCAGTGTTACCTAACGATCATGTTTTTGAAAAACAGGTAAGTTTTTAAGAAATATTTAATTATATGGAAAATCACATGTCTGTGTATATAGATACACACATTCATATACAATAGTCCTCTCTTATCCACGGTTTTGTTTTCTGTGGTTTCACTTATCTGTGGTAAACCACTGTCTGAAAATATTAAATGGAATATTCCAGAAATAAGTCATAAGTTTTCAGTTGTGCTCCTTTGAGTAGAATGATATAATCTCTCACCCTCATGCTCCATCCCATTTGGGATATGAATCATTCCTTTGTCTAGCATGTCCACACTGTAGCTACTACCCTCCTGTGTTAGTCACTTAGTAGCTGTCTCAGTTATCAAATCAATAGTCAAGGTATCACAGTGCTTATGTTCAAGTCACATAACCTTTATTACAGTATATTGTTAAAATTGCTCTGTTATTACCAATCTCTTACTGTGCCTAATTTACAAATTAAACTTTATTATATGTTTGTATGTATAGAAAAAAACATAGTACATATAGGATTCAGTTCTATCTGGGGTTTCAAGCATCTACTGGGGATCTTGGAACATATTCCCTGTGGATAAGGTAGGGCTATTATATTTTAAGGAAAAAGAATAAATAGAAACAAACCAAAATTTATGGGTCAATTTTATGCTTCTTTCCCCCGAATTTTCCCTACTGAACAAAGTATAATCAAAAACTTCATCCCTTTTTAATTTTAATATGAACACTTAAGACAGCCCATGTGGTAGACCAAGCCATCTAACAGAACTTTCTCCAGTGATGGAGATGTGCTGTATTCCATGTGCCTAGTAATGGTAACTACTAGTCACAGCCAACTGTTGAGCACATAAAGTGTAGGAAGTGCATCTGTGGGACTAATTATTATTTTTTTATTTTATTAATTAAGTTTAAACAACCCCAGGTGGCTGTGGCTCCTGTGTTGGACACTAGCTATAGAGAAATAAAATCCTGGGCTTCCCTGAGATAGGCTTTCTTTCTCTTGGGGATGAGGGCCTGTGGTAACTTGTTCATTCGTGCTGTGACTGTCATCCGACCCAGTTAGTGTTGTCTGAGACTTGGGGGGCGGTGAATCTTCTAAATGTAGGGTTCAGTTCATTTTTCATATTAAGCTCTAGCTCAACCTTTATTGGTAATGGAGATAGTACTTTGTTTTCCATATGCCATTTCTTTGTTTTCTTGATTTTATTTAGTACTCGATCAGGGAAGAGGGGGTCATTTATGGCCTATTTAACAACCCCTACAGAACTAGTAATTTTTATTTATTTTATACCACCATAGTTTAATGATTTTTTTTTTTTTTTAAAGATTTCATTTACTCATTTTAGAGAGAGGGGAAGGGAAAGAGACAGAGAAGGGGAGAAACAGCAATGTATGGTTGCCCCCCACATGGCCCCCACTGGGGACCCGGCCCGCAACCCAGGCATGTGCCCCGACGGGGAATTGAACCGGGACCCCCTGGCTCCCAGCCCGCGCTCAATCCACTGAGCCACACCAGCCAGGGCTAATGATTTATTTTTATTCATTAGGTATCCACAGGTTATCAATTATCAGAAACAAATAGTTCATCAGATGATTTGGAAATGAATGACTGTACATCATTAATTTTAAATTCAGACAAGCGCTTTGACAATTGTGCTGCTCCTTCTTCCCCTGTGATTTCTTATGAGAATCTGCTCAGAACACCCACACCTCCGAAAGTAACTACAATTCCGGAAGATGTTCTCCAGGTTATTTTCCAGGCTATTATTTTTATGATATATTTATTTCAAAGTTAGATATTTATATAATCTCTGGTGTAAACTGTCATTTATCATTGGGCTATGTGCTGGTTTGGGTATTGAAAAAAATCTAAATTCTGGGCTGCTGCTAGACCTTTCTTACACTACCTGGCTAAGATTCTTCTGAACCAAGCAAAAGCTAGTACCGTCCTCATACTTGTATGCTATCAGGGCATTTTCTCTTTAACTTCGTATTCAGAAATGTATTTTTATAATATTTTCTAATAGTTGTTCAGCTGTGGTAGCCATGTTGACCATTGTTTCCATGGGAGGTGTTGCTAGCCAAGTCAGGAATGTCATTTATCCTACAGTTCTCCAGAGGAAGGGAGTATTATGAGTAACTTACATTAGTGTTTCTTGAACTTCAGATGTCTTAGACCTCAGTTTGAGAAACACTGATTTAAATATATTAGAATCTCCAATTCTTTAATATAACATCATTTACTACTAGTCAACTACTGACTTATAACAACTGACAAATCTACTAAATAACCACCATGCTGATTCTTTGAGCTTTCTCCTCCTCCCCCCATAGGAGTTGTAGTGTTGAACAATTATAATAACCATTCTAGCAATCTTCCTAGCTTATGGAGAGCTATGAGAAAGATAAAACTACTTGGCAAAATATTTAAATGCAATTAGAACAGACTAATCCTAAGATATTAGTAAAGGGTTTATTACCTTCCTTTCTCTCTTTTTTTTTTTTTTTTTCTGGGCATTATAATAAATTGAGTAAGGAGCAGCTTCTGTCTACAGGCATTATATACAGTCCCATTTCCGTTTTTATTTCTGTGTTAAAAGAGGAAAACCTTGTCAATCATAGCTGATATTTCAGATTTTTTATAATCTATGTAACTAGCGATCTTTCTTTTGAGCATTTATTTTGCCTCATTCCTATTTATGTTTTCCCTAACATCTTTGTAAAGGCTTAATTTGTTCACACAGACACACTGCTGCTTATTTCCATTCATCCCCAATGTACATTTTAGAAGGCTTTAGAAATCAAGCCTCCACAGGCAAGTTAAATTTCTACTATTGCCATCATTTCTGTGATATTGAACTATGCTGATAATAGATTCTTACTGTTTCAAACAACCCATACCTTCAAATTTTCCTTGGGTTTCTTGAATGTTTTGTAACACCTTCCAAATTTATGTTGTTCATATGACTTAATAAAAACTATTTTGCTTGGTTTTAGATTTTATCAAAATACAACCCAAACCTAGCTACTACTCCAGTAGCAGTTAAGACCATGCCTCCCAGCAAAGCATTCCTTACTAGATGTGAAGGACAAAACAGCTGAGATGTTGACAACAAAAAAACAATGAAAGTGAGTATGTTTACCATTCTAAAGAAAATGTAATGTGCACTCTTTGCCCAAATTTTTCAGGGAAAAATAAGGATGTGCATTATACATGGTTATAATGGTTACATATCATGGGTATAATAATCCCAGGTATAATGTGCATAAAAATGTGGGTGTGCATTATATACAGCAAAATATGGTACTGTCATTCGAGGAAAACATCTGAAAATTAGCATTTGAATGGTTGTAAAAATAATTTTTACTTGACATTCAGCAGTTTGGGTTAGCAGCCTATGTCTCTCTATGTGTAAAAGTTGTGATCTCTAAATCTGACTCCCACAGTAGCAAGTTTTTTTGTTGTTGTTTTTTTCTTAATTCTTTTTTTTTTTTTAAGATTTTATTTATTTATTTTTAGACAGGGGAAGGGAGGGAGAAAGAGGGAGAGAAACATCAATGTGTGGTTGCCTTTCATGGGCCCCCTACTGGGGACCTGGCCTGCAACCCAGGCATATGCCCTGACTGGGAATCGAACCAGCGACCCTTTAGTTCGTAGCCCGTGCTCAATCCACTGAGCTACACCAGCCAGGGCCACAGTTGCAAGTTTGATTGATAATATCATTGAGAATCTATCCCCAATTTTTTTATAGAGAGTGTAAAACTATATAACCACAGTATTGTGTTGTTTGTTGATGGTTATTTATTATACCTGATTTTTTTTGTGTGTCCTTTTGCAGAAATTCTATTGGATCCATCCATCCATTATAGAAACTGAACAGAATGAGATGAAAGCAAAGCTGGACATACTTTGTTTTTCACATTCCCATGTCTCCCTGTCTAAAAACCAACCCATATAAAGATGGGCATCGACACTGATGTCATAATACATTTTGTATTAAGTTTTGATTTAGTTTAACCTCAGTCTTGGTGAGATGTAGCTCAGTAATTCAGTTTTTAAATAACATTATTATGTCAATGATTTCAGATTTACAATACCTAATCTAACAGTGGATTAACTAATACTACTAGGAAGCAGGATCAATAATTTTTCAAATTTAAGTGTTATTGTTTACAGCTCAAATAAGGTCACCTCCACTCTTCTCCAAGCTGGATAGTTACTGTCGTCTGCTAGACACTGCTTTTCCCTTAACCCTAATTCTGCCATTCCAACCCTGTCTCCTCCATGACTGTCCCAGAGTTTCTTACACTTTTTATTTCAACATTTCTCTTTTAAACACAGTTGTTTACAAATGACAGCTTAATTTAGGAGAAGAATTTACAGGCCAGGATAACTGCACTGTAGTAGGTTTCAGATATTGGAATCAAGGACTCACCTGCTGTCAGGATGTATTTTTTACTCCCAAATTTTACTTGGTGTCTGTTTCATCAGGTCAACTCTGCTCTTTCCACACATGGTGCTGGCCTCTCCAAGTTCCCCTCCAGTGGCTACCTGGACCCTGAGGCACACTCCCTCTGGAAGATTCTGATGCCTCTTCCTGGGCCAGGTGCCCTTCTCTGGACTGTCAGCTGTGGCCACAGGAACCAGGAGACTGCGTCTAGAACCATCTTACAGCTTCACACTTTCCAATATAAGTACAACTGAATAGTAATTTTATCTAAGTTCATGAAAGTACTTCAGCAAATGTCTCAGATTATAGCCATTGGGAAAATAAGAACCTAGCATACTGTGAAGACCATTTTAGAATTTGAGAAGAAACTACTAACAAGTATCAGGACAAGATGCTTCAAAGGCTTAGCTATGAGAAATTTGATGAAGTTGAGTACCCTCTTCTATAACTATGCCTTGAAAGCCAAAGGTAAAGACTGATCTTTTCATTTTGTCAGAAAATTGTTATTAAAACCAAACTTGATTTATGCTGTGTTCTAGGAATTACTGTTGTTGTAATTTTTGTTAAATATGTAAATTTCTAGCAACCTTTTCACCATTTACTACAGTTACATGGACAGAAATGCACAGGATGGGTGGACTGTGGAGGGAGGGTCCAGCGTCCTAGGACTGACCCTGGTAGACCATCAAGCAAAGGAAACTGAGGTCAGTAAGTAGGAAGAAAGGATTTCAAGGTCAGTATTGCTGAGAATCCAAGTAAAAAGGAGACAGAACTGACCATTGGACTTGGTGGCAAAATGGATACTGATGGCACTGATTAATTTTGATTGTGTGCTGGGGACTAAAGAGGGAATAGGGTGAGGAAACATGGTGGACTGAGATCACTTTTGAGGAGAAGTGCAGCAGTTAGAGGGGGATAAGGAGAAATGTGTTTTCTAAGATGGAAACGATTCATTAAGCATTTCTGATGCCTGCCTGGTGTCTACACTTGTGTTGTGATAGCCTCTCAAATTTGGTTTCTCCAAAGTTTCTCTTTTCGCTGATCTGCCAGTGATCACTGTTTCTGTTACTTAGAATTAATGATGCTTCCAGCTTATCAAATTTCAAATTTGAGAATCTTTCATGCTTATCTCTCTGCTGAAAATTCTGTCTTTCCATTCCTATAAAAATTAAACTCAATTTTGACCCTACATTAACACATTTCGTACCACATAGAAATCTCTAAGACATAAGCCAGGGGCCACAGGTTTTTGGGCAAACTGTACGTTAATTAAATCATCTCGTGATGCGGTCCCTAACAGATGGCACGGGAAAGACGAGAAAACTCGTGAGCGATACGAAAAGTGTTAACTTCTCCCTCTCCTGTAAGTATGCTGTCTGCCCAAAATGTGTATGGGCGGGTGGAATCTGTGACTTTTGTCTTCATAGCTGCCTGGTCGTGACTAATCCTTTCTAACAGAATAAACATTCCTCCTTCAAGCTTGTTCCATTGCAGATCCCAAGAAATTAAACCTGTTGGCAAAACTACCTGTGTCTAAGCAATAAAATACAAGAACACGGACATTACTTGGCTGTTCAAACTGGGAACTATGACCATATTTCTTTAAAAGTGGGTTCAATCCCATCAGGGCACATGCAAGAAGCAGCCAATGAATGCATAAATAAGGGGAACAACTAACTGATGTTTCTCTCTAAAAGATATTCTGCTTTGTATAAAAACTGAAACAGGTCCACACCACAAGATGACTATCCCTTGGCCGCAATTCAGAATGTAGAGGGTAACCTCCCAACAGAAGCAGTATCACTGCAGTGGGACGTGTGGGATCCATATTGCAATGTATTAAGGATCAAAGAAACTATGAAACACTTTGCAGATGTAGTTTCAACTAATTTATTGTTGGCCTGTTACTTAAAGCCGGTCTTAATTTCACCTGCAGGTGGAAACTAGTCATTGTAGCTCAGTAAAGGTAAATAAGATGCAGTGTAAGTTCCTTAGCATAGAATCTGGCACAATGAAGCACTCATATTATACCATATTTTCCTGTGTACAATGTGCAATTTTTTGCCCAATTTTTCTGAAATGCCTTGTATCTACTGTTGTATTTTCTAATTGTTACATAAAATTTCTTACACCATCTATTCAAAAATTTGGGAGGGGTATCTCAGGAGTAAGGAGTCCCACCCAGCCCAGGGTTCCACTACCAGGAAGATAAGTCCCCACAACTTCTGGCTGCAAAAACCAGCAGGGATTGTGTCAGTGGAAGAAGCTCTGGAGTCCCAAGCAGTTCCTCTTAAAAAAACCCACACTCATACTCACCTACACAGATGTACTCTGTCAGAGCTCTAGTGTCTCGGATCCTGTCCTGCAGAATCCGTATGCTGTGGCTGATGTGTAAACAATTCCACACGTGAAATCTGGGGGAAGAGAACACGGGGACTACACAACCCCAGAGCCCCCACGCCAGCCTAAACAGGCTTTTATTGTTTTTCTGGTACATCACATCAGAGTGGTCTTTATTTACTATGCATAGGTTCACATTAGGTGATAGACAACAAAGGAGGGGACATCAAAGGAGGATATTTGCAAATGTAAAGGCAAAAGGTATTGGGCTGTACTTGAATGGTTTATCACCAACCTTCGGAAGCCAGATATGCATCAGCATTTGTTCTTTTAATCCGGGGTGAGGGAGTTGCAGCCTAGCAAGTAGCAAGTCTTATCTCTAGGAAAAATGTAAGTCTGATTTACCTGGGGGGAAAACCCGTCCACGCACATGGGGCGTGCTTGCTGACTCACACTCCTCTGGGGTTTTTTTTTTGTTCATTTTTCTTTTTAAGATTTTATTTATTTACTTTCAGAGAGAAGGGAGGGAGAAAGAGCAATGTATGGTTGCCTCTCATGGCCCTCACTGGGGACCTGGCCCGCAACCCAGGCATGTGCCCCCCCTGGGAATCGAACCGGGACCCTCTGGTTCCAAGCCCGCACTCAATCCACTGAGCTACACCAGCCAGGGCTTGGGGTTTTTTTTGTTTTTTGTTTTTCAAACAGAAAGGCTGGGCTGCATTTCCCATAGTGTGTGGAACGGTTCTCTATACTCTAGTGCCAGGGTGGCACCTTAAAGGGCACCAGCAGCATATTGGGAGAAGGTGAAGTGTCTGGCATTGGGGTGAGCAGAGGCCATTATCCCTTTTCTGAGCCCTCCCCCAACAGAGCCTGCAGGCCAGTACCATATTTGAGATTACATCATCCTAACACTTTGACCCACCTTGGAGATCCCCAGAGACTTACCCCACCCAATTTGCAGGCACACCCAAGCTGCTTTTCTATATGAATTGTTGGTCTTGGCTCATGCTTCACAACTTTCTAAACCTTATTAAAATCCTCAGTGAGCTCCAGGCCCCACACCAGCAGCAGCCAGATTAGTTTCACAGCTTGGCTTTGCCTGGGAATTCTCCCAAGCCCAGATAAGTAGCAGCCATCTCAGATTGCTTTATAGCTCAGGCAAGGTGCCCTGGGCAAATCACAGTTGGGGCTAACCTTGACCTGCACCACCCGGGAAACCCAAGGCCAGCGTACGAAGTGGACAGCTACAGACCACGTCAAAGCACCACCATGACCACCCTGTCCCTGCAGAACTGATCCTCCATGGATGGCAGAAGTTAGTAACTGGTCACAGCCAATCCCTGAAGCTATTTGGCCTGGGTAAATCCCTCCCATTCATCTGCCAACACCAACCAAGGCTCAACTACAACAGGAGGGTGTACTCAGCCCACACAAAAAGTATACCTCAAATACCCAGCTTGGGTGATAGGAGAGGTTGTGCCACTGGACCCTACAGGACATATACTACATTAGGCCACAATACCAAGACACAGAGTCAAAGCAGTTCTACCTACTAATACACAAACACAGGGAGGCTGCCAAAACAAGGAGACAAAGTAACGCAGCCCAAATTAAACAGATCAAAACTCCAGAAAAAGAGCTAAACAAAATGAAGGTAAACAATCAGATGCAGAGTTCAAAACTGGTTATAAGGATGCTTAAGGAACTTAGTGAGGACCTCAACAGCATAAAAAAGACCCAATCAGAAATTAAGGATTCACTAACTAAAATAATAATTTACAGGGAAACAACAGTAGAATGGATGAAGCCAAGAATCAAATCAATGATTTGGAACAAGGGAGCAAAAAACCACCAATCAGAACAAGAATAAAAAATTCAAAAAAATGAGGGTAGCATAAGCAGCCTTTGGGAAACTTCAAGAGATCCAACTTTCGCATCATAAGGGTGCCAAAAGAAGAGAAAGAGCAAGTAATTGGAAATCTACTTGAAAAAATGAAAGAAAACTCTAATTTGGCAAAGGAAATAGACATGTGAGTCCAGGAAGCACAGAGTCCCAATCAAGTTGGACCCAAAAAGAACCACACCAAGACACATCATAAGATGCTAAGGGTTAAAAATAAAATCTTACAAGCAGCAGGAGAAAAGCAGAGCATTACCTACAAAGGAGCCCCCATAAAACTGTCAACTGATTTCTCAAAAGAAACTTTGCAGGCTAGAGCAGGCTGGAAAGAAGTATTCAAAGATCACTCTAGATCAAGCAAGATCACTCTATCCAGCAAAGCTATCACTTAGATTGGGAAGGGGCAGATAAAGTGCTTCCCAGACAAGGTAAAGCTAAAGGAGTTCATCATCACCAAGCCATTATTAAATGAAAAGTTAAAGGGACTTATTTAAGAAAAAGGTGATCAAAATTATGAACATTAAAATAACAACTATCAACAACTGAATCTAAGAAAAACAAAGGACTTCCACCAAGATGGAGGTGTAGGTGGACGCGCTGCGCCGCCACTCACAACCAGAGATTAAACGAGTTCAACAGCAAAATAAACAACCAGAAGGGATAGAATCGAACTGAGGGCAAGTCCGACACCCAAGAAGTTGGAGAGGATGTACATCCAGACCAGTAAGCAGGGCAGAACTGGGCAGAGAAGTGGAGCGAGAGGCAGTTTGCCCTGAGGGACTCACGCTGCGAGCGCCTAGCCAAAGCATGACCCCAAGCAACAAGTGAAGCCCGCAGCCGGAGGCGTAACCGGAAAGGCCAGTGGGAACCAGCAAGGCCGAGACTGGTGAAAAAGGCAGTAAGGAACTAGGGAGCGGAGGGTGATTGGGAGCCAGTGGTGAACAGAGCAGGCGCCATTGCTCCCTCCCAGGCCCCGCCCCCAGAGGAAGCATCACAACGCAGCGACGTAGGTTGCTGGCACCGGCGAACACCTAAGACGCCGACCCATTAAAGTAACAGGTGCGCCAAGATAAAAAGAAAGAAAATGGCCCAAATGAAAGATCAGAACAAATTACAACTAGCGGACGAGGACACAGCCAACCTTTCAGATGCACAGTTTAAAACACTGGTAATCAGGATGCTCACAAAATCGGAGGAAAGGTGGACGCAAATAAATGAACAAATGAAGGATACGCTAAAGATAATGAGGGAAGATATACAGGGGACCAATAGGGAAAAGAAGGAAGCTGGGACTCAAACCAATGGGGTGGACCAGAAGGAAGAAACAAGAATTCAAAAAAATGAGGAGGGGCTTAGGAACTCCGAGACATTTGTAAACGACCCAACATCCGGATCATAGGGCTGCCAGAAGGACAAGAGGAAGACCAAGAAATTGAACGTATATTTGAACAGATAATGAACGAGAATTTCCCAAATCTGGCAAAGGAAATAGACTTCCAGGAAGTCCAAGAAGCTCAGAGAACCCCAAAGAAGCGGGACCCAAAGAGGAACACACCAAGGTACATCAATAATAACATTACCCAAGATTAAAAATGAGAGAATCCTACAAGCAGCAAGAGAAAAGGAGACAGTTACCTACAAAGGAATTCCTGTAAGACTGTCAGATTTCTCAAAGGAGACCTTCCAAGCAAGAAGGGGCTGGAGAGAAGTATTTCAAATCATGAAAAACAAGGACCTACAACCAAGAATAATCTATCCAGCAAAACTTTCATTTAGAATGAAAGGGCAGATAAAGTGCTTCTCAGATAAGGTCAAGTTCAAGGAGTTCATCATCACACAGCCTTTACTATATGAAATGTTAAAGGGATTTATATAACGACTCATGAGAGAAGGCACCGAGGCCAGATCAGCTACTGGGGAACATGGAACTCACTGGGATAAGAAAAGCAAAACCAGCCAACATAAGGAAGAGCGTTCTTCAGGTCAGTCACAGCCAAGACACCTGTGAGCCAAGCAAGCAAAATATAACCAGAGAAAATACAACCATATAACCAGAGACATTGAAATTTAGAACAATCTGACAGTAACCAGAGGGGAGGGGGAAGGGGATAATGGGGATAAGGTTTTTCAGGAACTGCTATAAAGGACACATGGACAAAACCAAGGGGGAGGGTGGAAGCAAGGGAGGGAGGTGGGTTTGCCTGGGGTCGGGGGTGGGGGGCAAATGCAGACAACTGTAATTGAACAATAAAATAATTTAAAAAAAAAACAAACAAAACTAAGCAAACCACCAGAACAGAAACAGAGTAACAGGCATGGGGATCATTTGAAGGGTTACTAGCTGGAAGGGGGAAGAGGGAGGAGGGAGAAAGAAGGAAATGGTGTAAGCATCAAGAAGCATAATTGGTAGGAACAAAATAGACAGGGAGATGTTAAGAATAGTACAGGAAAGGGAGAAGCTAAAGACCTTACCTGCCTGACCTATAGACATGAACTGAGAGGGGGGTGGGATTTCTGCAGGGAAGAGGGGTACCAGAAGAGGGGAGCAAAGGGAAAAAAATTGGGACAACTGTAACAGCATAATCAATATACTTTTAAAAAATTAAAGTTTAGAGAATTTTAAACCTTGCTTAGCAGTTTAATAGCTTTCTCTTCCCCTCATACCTGCTCCTCATATGCACACACATACACAAATTAATATATGAAACATCACCTGAGCTAATGCTTACTCTGGGTTTAAGTAACAGTCCCAGCTATATTTTGTAAAACTTAAGTATAACATTATCATCAAGACTTCCTATGAAGGATCTGGTAAATAACTGAAAATCTTGAATTCATGTACACGCTGAGAAAACTGAGAAGCTACTGCAGACAATTACATGTGTTAGAACTCAACACTCCAAAGAGTAAAGAAACTCCAAAATATGTTACAAGCAAATGGAGCAGCCAGAACACTAACACACTGAGCAAGGTGCACTCAAGGTGACCATTAATTTCCTACTTTACATTTGAGGAAACAATTCAGTTACTCAAAGCCAGAAATAAATAAGGACTAAACACAAGTCTTTGGATTCCTGGCATTACATTTAATAATTTCACTAGGTGTTAACTGTACTATTAGTAAATTGAAATCTTTGAATGGAACATTCCTTATTGGATCCAAGGAAATAGCCCACATTATTTTAACCTAGTGAGAGAATAACAGAATTAAAAGCAAGCCCGTGTTGTAGGAAGCTCATACCACTATGAAAAACTGGCCTGCAAATGTCTTAGTTCCTGCTTTCATCTGCATAGTAATTGTTTCTTCCCCACAAAGGAAGCAATCATGGCTCCTCTTCTCCAAAAAATTAGGTTGAAATTAAATGTATGGCTCACAGTACTCAAATCTATCTAGGGTGAATGAATAAAGAATCAGGGTTTGGGGTAAACTAGAAGAGGCACTCGATCTAGTTTTCAACTTGTCTCTGCCACCTGTTGACTACCTTTGCAATAGACACACTAATTCCATGTAATGATGAGATTTTAAAAGGCTGCCCTTTGTCCAGGGTATCCACACTGTTTATGCTACCCACCTGCCAGTTACTTAATAGCTCTCTCAGTTGTCATAAATTCTTCTATTTATTAGTTATGGTTGTTAATCTCTTACTGTCCCTAGTTTATGAATTAAACATTATCACAGGTACAAATGAACAGAAAAAGACAGTGTACATCAGGTTCAGTACTATCTACTATTTTAAGGAGTCTTCGAAAGTATCCTCCACAGAGAAGGGGGGATGACTATAGTTGCTTACACAAGCACTTACCATTATGTGTGAATACCCTCACTCAACTTGACCTTATCCCTGGCTCTTCTCTCTTAGCCTTGATTCCTCTTCCACCCCTCCCTCCATTTTCAAATTTTCTTCAAGGTAAAACCTTACCTTTCCTTAAGTTCTAGCCCTTGTTTCCTCTGTACTGCTTCCTGTCCTTCCCATCCTTAAAACATAAAAAGCCTTCGTTATGGCATCAGTTCTCCTTTCCTCTTAACTTTTTGAAGAGTTGTATTTTGATTGTACCATGATTCAGGGAGGACAATTTCTTCAATCACTGATAGGTTCTTCAAATTATTGCCTTAGCTCAAATTATTCCAAAATGCCTCTGTTGCCATGCTCAGTCACACCGATCCTTTTTCTAAGTCTATACCACTGTCTACACCACAAACTCATGCTGTTTAATTAATATAATCCCATGGTTTTCTTGTTCTGCCTACTTGGTATTAAATACACCAACCTCCAGAACGAATCGCAAATACTTAAACCCAGTTCCCATGCATCCATTAACTTTCACACTGAGGTTGATTGCACACATATATTTAACAACAGTTTTACATAGAATGCTAAGAGCACTTCATATTTTATAAGACCTGAAACATGGACTTTCTATTAAAATTCATACCATAGCACAGCCAAACCTAACTCCTAAATAAATGCGTGGGAATTTGTTCAGAGTTTAAAGGCTTAATGGCAATAATGAGGGGAGGGGAAGCATAAATTTATTTTATGTAAATGAATGAAAAGTAAACTCAAGAAACAGTCAACAAAATTTAATATGGCCTCATGCGCCCTGAAGAAGGTGGTGCCCGATTTGGAGGGGTGATTGCTATGTCCAGATAATCTCCTATCTGAAATTTCTGCGACTGCAGGGTCATGGAATCGTCAGTCCCCTTTCTCCCAGACATGGTGCTGCCAATCTCCTTTACTCTGCAGAAGAAAACCGACTGTTAATGTAGCACAAATCATGCAGCTCCATACATACGACAGTGAACACAGGACTTGATCTGCTCCATTATCTTACAGCACAGTAAACTAGATATTAACATAATAAAAATCTTTCCCTCCCCCACCCCCACCATGAGATTCACTAAAGGTTTAAAACATCAAAACCAATGCAGGTTCAATCTCTGGTCAAGGCACATACAGGAGTCAACCAACAAATGCATAAATAGGTGAAAACAACAAAATGTTTCTCTCTCTAAAATAAATTGAAAATAAGTAAAAAGTTTAAAAATATGTCAAAACCAAAAAGACAGTACAGAATTAAAAATAAAATGTCACCTACCGATAGCCAGGTCTTTTAATATCCGTAAAAACAATTGCAAAATTGAAGTGTGTGCCCTTCTTCCTGGCTTCTGGATAGACTTCTTTTACTAAACTAGTCAGTTCTTTCAAGGTGGCATCCATCCTGTTTTTTTTAAAAAAAGACATTGTATTTGATTAATCAACAACAATACAGCAAGGATATGGACATACAAAGAACTAATTAAATGTGTCTGAATTGTGATGTCAAAAACTGTCAAGGTTTTATAATTCAGTTAGTTTTAAAGCATCTAATAATACTATCTGCTCCCCAAACATTCCCCTTACCAGCCTTAATGTTTAAAATTTTGATGAATTAAAGCTGGACTGTTAGTGCTAACAGTTTTCTATGCTATCTTTTGCTGCTATGTAATACTTTATTGGCCTAGTGGCTTCACCCCTTTAAGGATAACTAGTTCAAATTAATCCAAATAATACAATTATGTTTTATTATTTCTAAGACACAAACTTTCCCACATTTAGCATCTCTGGAATTGGAATACATCTTGGAACAAATGTGACAGGAAAGCGTTTTCATAAATATGTGCAGTGTTTTTTCCTAAAAAGGAATCTTATGGCATGTTTTACAACAGATAAGAGTCCAAAAGCAAATGAAACATGAAAATTTCACAACAAAGCACAGGCTTCAATCACAATGTATATTCTTGTCCTGAAAGTATTTATTTGAAACTCAGAATTTAATATGGCACAATCTTTTAAAATATAAGCATCTTGGAAAGAGTAACAATTCAGTATAAATTTTAATCTTGTTTTCTTTCATGACAACTGGGAAAATGAAACGAATGACCTGCAACTTCAAACAGCATTGCCATAGGGTGCAACAAAATGACAAAAGAATACCAGGCTTTGATGAAGAGTAAGAACTCTAAAATACATCATCAAGCAGGGAGTCCTATGCCCAAGAGGTCATTTGGTTTTAACTTTGCACCCTATTCACAAATCTCCATACTACATCATACTCAAGTAAAACCATGGCTCTCAAAATATCCAGGGTGACAGCATCTCCATTCTCTACTGAGACTGACTCTTCCTCATATGCCCATAACAGAACAAAACAGTACTCCTCCCACCCAAAACATGCCCTTCCTCATATTACCATGAAAACTACCATCACCTACTTCATTGCCCAGGTCATAAACCTAAGCACTGTTCAATTCCTCCCATCTCTATTCTGTGGTACCTACCTCCTAAATACAGGTCAAATCTATTTTTTTCTCTTTGACCACCATTACTGTTTTACTTGAACCTCTCATTAGTTAACTCTATGGTGACTTTGATTCATCTCCCTCTCAGTTTTCTAAAGTTTGTTTTTGTATAGTATGTATGTCAAGCAAGCAACACCTGTTCCCATCTTTGGGGAGGAATCCCATTGTTGAGAGGGCGGCAAAGAGTGTTAACATCTACCACCAGAAGCAGCATCCCAGGATAACGCCCCACTCTGTGGTTTGCAGGTGCCAGGTTGCCAAGAAAAACATGGACAACACTTTATGTCCACAAAGAAAAGCAAGATCGACTTCAACAGTGAATGCATGTGGGTACCCCACTGCCAGCAGGTCTCACTCTGTACCCGATGCAGAGAGGTGGTCTGCAAGCAACCCTTTTGTGCTGCAGGTGGAGGATCCTGGGTACAGCAGCAGGATTGATCAAGTGCCATATAACAACTTAAGTAGAATGAAGAACACATCAAGCCCAGAACAGGAAAAGAAATCCCCAAAGAGATATGCCCAGCACAGGCTGTGAGGGCTCTTTATTTCTTTACAAGAACAAACTCTGGGCCCAAGGCTACTTTTCTGCAGCCTCTGCAAAGGGTAAAAAGCTGGGCAAGACTGCCTTTCCCAACTTAATACATATTTATTATTAAGGAGGGGGGAAAAAGCCACATGCAAGAATGCAATAAATTATATTCCAAACTCACCAACCAGAAATAGTGGATTAACATCATTCTAGGAAGGCCTTCCTACAGCATATACACAGTGCTACAGAAAAGTAATTTAATATTATCAAGTATATTATATATGCTGAGGTAATAATACAAAACTCATGAGATACTATACATATTTTTAAGCAAAGTAAGTTTAACTTGAAATTAAGAGAAAAAAAACCTGAAGTCAAATTGAAGGAACTGTAAAACTTCAGAGATTTTGTTACTCTTCCTGTCATCCCATACTTTTGTAGCTTATTTTTACTTTGTCATAGTTCATTTGCTTTTCTACAACCCTGCTTATTTTAACTTCGTCCTCAGTGGTCTCCAATGTTATTGGCAGGTAGTCTGATGCCAGAGTGATTTTTTATTTGTCTTGGAGGTAACTTTTTTTAACCCGATATTCTGATGCTGTTTATTGTCATCAATTATTCCCTGGTATACAGTACATACTTATGTGTACCAGAAAGATTCTGTCTTCCTTTCTAAAACCATTTTCCATTCTGTCATAATAAACGTGGGGAATTTGGTTAACATCTTTTCTGAGTTCAACCACTAATCTAAAGCTTGAATACAAAACAAAACAAAAACACATTAAACCCAAGATTTTAAAGAGAGAAAAAAGACAAAGACACACACAAATAAAGAAAAAGAAAAACACAAAACAAAACTCCCTGGCTGGTTGGCTCAACTGGATGGAGCACCATCCCGTACACCAAAAGGCTGCAATACAGAAGGCAACCCAATCCGTGTTTCTCTCTCCCCCTCCTTTCTTCTCTCTCAAATCAATAAACATATCCACATATCCTCAGGTGAGGATTTAAAAAAAAAAGTTGTTCTTTCAAATAAATAAATAAATAGACAGATAGATGGATAAATATGTAAGTAAATAAATAAAAAGCTTGAATACAGGGGTGAAGAATGCAAGAGCCCCCTTGTGGCTTTTGTCTTTGCTGGGTGACTGTGAGGATCACTTTCACATGTCATGTGATAAAGCTGAGGCTCAGTTATTCAAATACAAATGCATGGGCTGTGAAAGCCGGAGATGGTCCCATACTTACAAGATGTGACCACAAGGGTAAAGAAGCAATACTCTACAGTGTAATTATATTAAATGCATTTTCAATTTATGATATTTCCAACTTATAATGGGCTTATTGGGATATAACCCCACAATAGGTTGAGAAGCATTTGTATTTTGTAGATGGAATTAAAGTCTATCCTTAGTTGGATTTTAAAGAGATTATTATAGATAATCTTATTATACCTGATACTATCAGTTGGAAGGGCCTTATCAGGCATCAACTACAGCTTTTTAGCTCCTGTTTGAGAATTCCAGCTGGTCTTTCCTGATAACCTGTTCCACAGATTAGGAATTTAGGAGCCTAGGCATAATTTAAGCCAATTTGCAATAAATCTCCTACTATATAGTTCCTACTGGTTCTATTTTCCTAGCTGAACCCTGATACAGTGACCTATGTAATTCTCTCTCAATAACCTGTTTGAAGAACATCAAAGTACAGGAAAGATATCACTCTTGCGGTATCTGGCTTGTTCCCCCAACTCCACAGAGTGACTTGGACTTCAGCAAGCCTTGCTTCTTGACTTCCACTCCTTTTCCTTGACTTGTCTTAGGGCTGCCTACTTTATAGTTCTTCAGTCCGCTTCTACAATTTGAGAATTCCCAAGCTTTGTTAACTAATGTCCCTAATTACTGCTTCTGGAAGTGGGGGCAGAGCTCTGTGCTACCCCCATACCAACCATCCAGTCTTTCCGTCTTACTTGGGCACCATTTAGAGGTATAAGATAAGGATGCCTTTCCTTGTTTGATTGCATTTTATGGACAGGATAGCTTAGAAGAGAATTTTTTTATAATCTTTTTCCTTGATTGGAAGTCAAGGGTCTGTTAAACAATCTCACCCTATCATCTTCACTCTGAATTCTTAAGTGTTCTCATGTGCTCTTGTAAACTCACTAGACTGAACTCTCCACATACTTTACTATACAGAGATAGAGTTTACTTACTACACCTTCTTTAATTTACATCCTCAGGGTCTAAGCACAGCACCTGGTAAATGGGAAATCTTATTTGTTGGAGAAAACATACACTTTAATCTCTAAACAGAAGTTTTCATCAACCCATTAGTAACAGTTCTTCTCTATAAATTAAATCAACCTTCCTAGAACTTTATTCTGGAATGAAACGAAACTGAAATAATACTATTACATAAATTTAACAAAAACCTTCAAATAGACAAGACCCCAATTTTCAAAGAATTGAGTTCTAGTACATTGGTCTTACAGTGTAAAATTGGGGAATGTAAACTACTGTGTGAAATAGTTTGGTAGTTCCTCAAAAAGTTAAACACAGAATGACCACATGATCCAGCAATCCCACTTCTGGGTATATACCCAAAAAAATTAAAGTAGGGACTCAAACAGAGACTTGTACACTCATGTTCATAGCAGCAGCATTTACAATAGCCAAAAGGTAGACACAGTCCCCCAAATACCCATCAATAAACAGACAAACAAAATGTAGTATATCCATACAATGAAATATTATTCAGCCATAAAGAGGAATGAAGTTCTGTTATATGCTACAACACAGATGAATCTTGAAAACATTATGGTATGTGAAATAAGCCAAACATGACAGAAGAAATATTATGTAAGTCCACTTATATGAAATACCAAAAACAGGCGAATTCATACACACAAAGTAGGTTAGTAGCTACTGGAGGTCAGGAGAAGGGCGGAATGAGTAGGTATTGCTTATTGGGTACAGAATTCATGTTGGAGGAAATAAAAAAGTTTTGGAAACAGATAAAGGTAACTGTTGCACAATGTGACTATTTAATGCTACCAAACTTTACCCTTAAAAAGAATTAAAATGGCAAATGTTAGCATAACACAAATTTTAAATAATTACACACCTTTTATTACTACAAAGCCACTACGGGCCCTGGCTAGGTGGCCCAGTTCGTTGGAGCGTCAACCCCGTGCACCAGAAGGTCGCGGGTTCTATGCCCGGCTGGGGCACATACCTGGGTTGTGAGATTGATCCCCAGTCAGAGCGAGCACGGGAGGTGATCAAGTGACGTTTCACAAATCGATTTCTCTGCCCCCCTCTAAAATCAATAAGCATACCCTCAAATGAAGATTTTTTTAAAAGGCCACTATGACATCAAACCAAGGAATTCAGACAGTCTGAAGAATGTGATTCGGAGGTAGCTATGGTACAGAACGGATAAACATTGGGCGGCAAGTAGTTCTACACTCAACACGTGTCAGGGGCTTTTCCGTTCGGCATAAAATCAATTACTCTGGTTGTGTTGATCTTTTCAGGATGCTAGTGCAGCCAAGATTCAGCATCACGTGAAGTGCTCCTTAAGGATGATATCCCTGGACAGCACGGCTCCCCTGACCCTGCTATCCCAGCCTGACCCTGTTATCCCAGCACCATTTACTCGACCAGGAGCCCCTTCAAGGTGCCTACCGCGTTTTAAAGGTTTACAAACCATTTCGTGCGGAGCAGCCTCAAGTCTTTACAATGCAAAATATTCACCACTAAACGCTGAAGCGTTACAAGACGGGCCAATCTTTACGCCCAGCAGGCCCCTCACTGTGCGAGGCGGTGCCCGCACGCCCAGTGGCTGCGGCTCCCCCATCCCTCTCCGCGGAGACCGGCCTCCGCCGCCCGCCCGCGCGCGCCCGCTCACCAGGTGTAGATCTGCAGCTCGCTAGAAGGTACATTCCCGCGAGAGAACTCATCCATGCGGTGGTGGCGCCCGTTGTTAGTGGTAAAGACGCGCAGCAGCAGAGGGCACGTCTGCGGGTGGGAAGAAAGGCACGACGTGAAGCAGGACAGCCAACGCGGGGTCTATGCCTCCTGCAGACTCCGCTCTGCTAGCCCTTTGCCACCTCGTCCCGACTGCTTACCTTCTCCCGGTCGATTGGTTTCTCTGGTTCCTTCTTAATTTCCTCCTGGGTGACGCGCGACTCCACCGCCATCTTCCTCCGGTGGCCGGCGAGACGTTTGCTCTCACTTCCGACTTACGCAGCGAGCCGAACAGGAAGAGGAGAGTCTCGCGAGAAGCTCCAGGATTTACAGCGGACTGGAGGTGGGGAGGGGCGGGGCGTTCCTCCGCACAGACGTACTTCCGTGTGCAGTGCGCCAGCCCGGGCTGGCAGCGTTTCCGGGTTGCGTCGTTCTGGACGAGGGGACACTTAGCTCTCTCCGGCGGGCCATCTATTTGACGAAGCCGGACTGAGTGGCTAAGGAAGCTCCGAAAGGCGTTTTCGCAAGAAATGATAAAACCTTAACACAGAACTCTTAAGGACAGTACATAAGCAAGAAACATGCTTGAATTAGCAAAATATGGAACTCTTTGTTGGAGGATGGGTAGATAGCATGCAGTGAAAAGGGCTCAAACCAGGATACGGGGGTTCATGCCCAGGGAAGCTCTCAAAGCTTAGGGGACAAGGAGCGTGACTTGTACTGAGGGAAAGAAAGACGCTTTCCCCGCCCGTACACACCCACAATTTCTGGTGGATCAAAGACCTGAGCGGGAAACCAAAACCAAGCGTTTCGGAAATAACACAATATACCATCTTCATGGCCAATTTGTAGGGATAGGTGACAAAAGGCACTAACCGGAAAGATTGACAGATTTGTTTACATTAAAAAGTTAAAAAAAAAAAGAACACCCAACCTGACCTTCAAAATATATCATAATGGATGCATATGACTGACAACGGTAGTATCCAGAATATGTAAGAACTAAAGAAAAAAGAAAAAAAAAAAGACATCCCAGTAGAAAAGTGGGTAAAACTATTGAACTTTTAAAATGGAGAAATCCAAATGGCCAATAAGTACATACGGTGCTCAAGCTCATCGCTAATCAGGAAATGCATTAAAATCACAGTGATTGGCATTCATTGATTGGTTTTAAAGGAATTAACATGCAATAGTTTGGCAAAAAATTAGAAATTCTGACAGTTGTTGGTAGACTATTGGGAATTCTCTAGTGGGGTGGTGAGAATGTCAACTGGTATGCCACTTTGGAAGGTAGTTTAGAATTATTTGGTAAAATTGAAGATATACTTTAGATCAAGAAGTGGGCCCACATAGGAATTTGTAATGGGGTCCAGAACTCAAGGTGTCCAGGAAATATTAGAAATATATATATATATATAGGATGTCCTCATCCCCACAAGTCTGAACTGGGGGGGATGGGACTCCTGGAACAGGGCCATTCAGAGCTGTTTTGTATAGCAGCAGCTTTGCAGCTAACCCCTGGCATGGTCATTTAGCATATCTATAACCTTTAGCTGGTTTCATAGGTATGTTAAATAGCTGTGGCCATGCTTTGAGTCAGGGGATGGAAGTGACTGCCACCCAAGATGTAACTGGGAGGCAACTGCCCCTGGATACAGTGCCTGCCTTAGAACTTGGAGATGCTTGGCTCCATGCCATGGGGCCACACCTGCCCACAGTTACCATGGCAACCCAGAAAAGCTGAAAGAATATGAAGTTCTGGCAGGTGTAGCTGATTGAAGGAGGAGTCGGAAATAAGGCTGCAGAGAAGATTGGCACGGGGATTTAAACCCAGGCACAACAGCCATAAGTCTCTCTCTGGACCACGAGGCTTTGGAGGAGTGGGGACCCCTCGGCCTGATAGACAGAGAGAGAGTAACACGTGGCTTTGGGTGGCTCTTTTGCTACACGGCCTAGGAAGCAGGAGAGACTTTGCCTGGAAGAAAAGGGGTGAAAGGACTCTTGCTGGTGGGCCATGAGAAGGGGCCGCATGGTTTTGGATTAATTGGGGTTTTGGATTAACTGGAGATCGCGGTGGTGACACAGCAGATGGTGTCAGAACTGAGGATCTGCCTGAATCACTGACTCCTACTTCTTTTCCTGAGATACGGTACCCTGGACTGGGCAGAGGGGAGAAGGAAGGACTGTGTGCATTTGTGGGTATTCTAGAGAACGGGTATTCTAGAGAACGGGTATTCCAAAGAACTTTAGTATTTTAAAGGAGACCTTAAGTCATTACTCCAAGCCTGTATAACTTGTAAATAAATAATTCCTTTCCTTTTCACCAGTCTCTGGCATTGAGAGACGTCTTTCTATTGGCAGCGAGCATAATGAACCTGGTGTGGGGTTGGGATGTCGTTGGGTGCCCCGGCCCTGTTCTGTAGCAACAGGGCTTTGGGCATCTTTTTGAGACCACGAGGTTTTGGCGAGTGGGGACCACACAGCTAGGGTGAGAGTTAGGACCATGTGGCTTTGGAAGTGCTCCCTTTTTGCCATGTGGATGGCGCCGGGAGCCTGCCTGAGATACAGGACCCCAGACGGGGCAGAGGGAGAGGGAAGGACTGTGTGCGTTTCTGCATACTCTAAAGAACTTTAGTCTGTACAACTTCCAAATAAATAATAATTCCTTTCCTTTTATGTCTTTGCTCTGGCGGCGGGCAAAGCGAACCTGGTAAGGGAGAGGAACCCCCAGGGAAGAAAAAGGGGGGTCTTTCATATCCTTCAGCGCCCCCTGCTCTGTTCTGTAACATGTGCCCCCGTCAAAATCTGCAAGCAGGGATCATGTCTGAGTTTCCATTAACCTGGCTAATAGTGTTCACTCCATCCTGTTGATTCCCAGAGACCCTACTGCCCCACCCCAACTTGTTGGCCCATCCAAGCCTTTTCCAGTAGGTTTTTCAAACAAACAGCTCTCTTGGCTCATGCTGTGGACTTTCCTAGAGCTCTCAAATGTTCACAACCCTGAACAAGCAGCATCTGGCCACAGCATGCCCCATACTCCTTGCTAAGTGGCCCAAGGTCTGGCACTAGTGGCAATCAGCCTTCGTTTGAAGCTTGGCCTCTCCTGGGTACCTCCAAACCCAGCACAAATAGCACCATCTGCAGTTCAGACTGTAGCTCCTGCCTGTGACCCTGGGCAGGGCATGGTGGTTGCTGACCTTGGCCTGAACCTCCCAGGAGGCCCCAGAGCCAGAACACCCAGTGGACAATGTAGACCATGCTGGAACATCACCCAACCACCTCCAGAAAGGATGCACTCAAAGGGCAGACTCATCGGGTACCAGAACCCTGTAGAAGAGAGTTCTGCTCTTCGGGGTCAGTCCCTGCACAGTAGATTCTTCACTGTGATCACGGCCAGTCCTCAAAGCATATTGGCCTGGGGATAAATCCCACCCATTGACCTGTCAACAGCAATCAAGTCTCAACTTAACAGGAGGGTGCACACAGCCCACACAGGGATGCACCGGAGTGTCCAGCTCTGGTGATTCAGAAGGCTGTACCACTGGCTCCTTCAGAACACCTGCTACATAAGACCATTCTACCACGCATGGGAGACATAGCAGCTCTACTTAATACATAGAAACAAACACAGGAGCAGCCAAAATGAGAGGACAAATGTCCCAAATGAAAGAAGAGGACAAAACTCCAGAAAAAGAATTAAACAAAATGGAGACAAGCAACCTACCAGATGCAGAGTTCAAAACAGTGGTGATGAGGATGCTGAGTGGCCCTAGGGGAAGAGTAGATGAACATAGAGAGAACTTCAACAAAGAGAGAGAAAACACAACAATGCAGAAAGAAAAACATAAAAAAAAGAACCAGTCAGAAATAAAGAATACATGAACTGAAATGAAGAATACATTACAGGGAATCAAAAGTAGAGTAGATGCCCGGCTGGTGTAGCTCAGTGGACTGAGCGCGGGCTGGGAACCAGAGGGTCCCGGTTTGATTCCCGATCGGGGCACATGCCTGGGTTGTGGGCCAGGTCTCCAGTGAGGGCCATGTGAGAGGCAACCATACATTGCTTTTTCTCCCTCCCTTCTCCTCTCTCTGAAAATAAATAAATAAAATCTTAAAAAAAAATAGAGTAGATGAAGCAGAGAACCAGTCAGCAATTTGGAGGATAAGAAAGTAGAAAACACCCAATCAGAAAAGAAAAAAAAAATCCATGGCCAGTGTGGTTCAGTGGATTGAGCACCGGACTGCAAACCAAAGGGTTGCAGGTTTGATTCTCCTCAGGGCACATGCCTGGGTTGCAGGCCAGGTCCCTAGTAGGGAGCACACAAAGGGCAACCACACCCTGATGTTTCTCTCCCACTCTTTCTCTCTCTCTTCCCCTCTCTCTAAAAATAAATAAATAAAATCGTTTAAAAAAATAGAATCCAAAATGAGGATAGTTTAAGGAGCCTCTGGGACTACTTCAAGTGTACCAACGCTCACATTATTGGGGTGCGAGAAGAGAGAGAACAAGGAATTGAAAACCTACATGAAAAAATAATGACGGACTACTTCCTTAACCTAATGAAAATAGGCATACAAGTCCAGCAAGTGCAGAGAGTCCCAAACAACAAAACCAAAAAAGGCCCACACCAAGACACATCATAATTATAATGCTAAAGCTTAAACGCAGAGAATCTTTTTTAAAATCAATTTTATAGACAGAAAAGAAGAGAAAGAGAGAAACAGCAATCTGTTGTCCCACTTATTTATGCTTTCATTGGTTGATTCTTGTATGTGTACTGACTTGAGATTGGACTCACAACCTTGGTGTATCAGGACAAAGCTCTACCAACTGAGCTACCTGGCCAGGGCAAGGGTCTTGAAGAAGGAGGAGGCGGGGAAGGGGAGTAAGAGGGAGAAGAGGGAAATAAGAATAATAATATGATGGTATGTACATATCCATCCACAATTACTTTAAATGCAAATGTATTAAGTGTTCCCATCAAAAGACTTACAGTGGCTGAATGGATAATAAAACAAAATCTTTATATATACTGTCTACAAGAGACTCATTTCAGATTAAAAAACACAGACTGAAAGTAAAGGGATGGAAAAAGATATTTCATGAAAATGGAAATGAAAAAAATGTAGGGTAGCAATACTTATACCAGACAAAATAGACTTTATAACAAAGGCTATAATAAGAAACAAAGAAGGACCCAGACATTCTACTCTGGGTATTTATCCAAAGAAATCCGAAACACTAAGGTGAAAAGACATATGCACCCATACGTTCATTTCAGCATTATTTACAATAGCCAAGGTATGGAAGCCACCTAAGTGTCCATCAATAGATGAATGAATAAAGAAGAAATATGTATATAATACACCATTGTATATACGTATATATTTCTTCTTTACATATATACAATGGTGCATATACACAATGGAATATGACTCAGCCATAAAGAAGAATGAAGTCTTGCCATCTGCAAAAACATGGATGAATCTAGAGGGAACTGTGCTGAGTGAAACAGGCCAGACAAAGACAAATGCCATATGATTTCACTTATATGAGGAATCTAAAAATAAAAATAAATGAACAAGCAGAAAAGAAACAGACTCATAGATACAGAGACCATTTTGATGCCAGATGGGAGGGGCATCAGAGGGATGGGTGAAAAAGTTGAACAGTTTAAGAAATACGAATTGGTTGTTACCAAATAGTCATGGGGATGTAAAGTAGGGTGTAGGGAATATAGTTAATAATATTGTAATAATTATGTATGGTGTCAGATGGGTACTAGATTTGTTGGGATGATCACTTTGTAAGTTATATAAATGTCTAATCACTGAATTGTACACCTGAAATAATTAACATATACATCAATAATTTAAACATAAAAAATTTTTAAAAGAAATACATGATATAAATAAATCTATATCTATTACAGGAATTGAATTAGTAATTAATAATCTTTCAAAACTGGAAGTACCAGGCCCAGATGGGTTCACTGATGAATTCTACCAAACATTCAAGGAAGAAATTATACCAATTCTCTACAATTTCTTTCAGAGAACAGAAGCAGAGAGAACACTTTTTAACTTATACTGAGGCCAGAATTACCCTAATATCCAAATTAAAAAAAGACATTATAAGGAAGTAAAACTATATAGCAATATTTCTCATAAATATAGATGTAAAAATCCTCATAAGTATTCACAAATCAAAACCAAGGATGTATAAAAAAATGTTTTACATTATTACAAAGAGGGATTTATCTCAGGTAGGCAAACTAGTTCAACATTCAAAAATTAATTAATATAATCTATCATATTAACAGGTTAAAGAAAAGAGATCAGCCCAGCTGGTGTAGCTCAGTGGATTGAGCACGGGCTGGCAACCAGAGGGTCCCGGTTCGATTCCCAGGCGGGGCACATGCCTGTGTTGCGGGCCAGGTCCCCAGTGAGGGCCATGTGAGAGGCAACCATACATTGCTGTTTCTCTCTCTTTCTCCCTCCCTTCTCCTCTCTCTAAAAATAAATAAATAAATAAATAAAATCTTTTAAAAAAAAAGAAAAGAGATCATATAATATCAATAGATGCAATAAAAGCATTTGCCAAAATCAAATACCCACTTATGATAAAAACTCTTAGCAAACTAAGAATAGAGGGAAACTTCCTCATAAGTTATAAATAGAATGATCTCTAGTGGGAATTTCTAAGAGTTTCTATTACCGGACAGGTGACCTGACCCTGAGTGGGTCTGCCCAGGACCACCCAGTAGTGTTGTTGTCAGTGGAAATTAGGCTCTTCTGTGGGATCATGAGGAAAGCATTCCAAGAACCCATGCACAGGATTGTGGTGTGGCAAAATGGTTTATTTGTGTAGAAACAGAAGCTGCCCCTGGACTTCTGAACTTCCCATCTCCATTCATCCCACCATAGAAAATCAGGGCCAGA
Source organism: Micronycteris hirsuta (assembly GCA_004026765.1). Lineage (NCBI taxonomy): Eukaryota > Metazoa > Chordata > Mammalia > Chiroptera > Phyllostomidae > Micronycteris > Micronycteris hirsuta. Next base: position 47,438 of record PVJI01010264.1, read on the forward strand.
AATGGGGTCAATGTCCAGAGATCCTGTCCCATGCCAAGGTTAGTTCACTCCAGTCTTTCTCATCATCAGCTAGCTTAGCTTGTGTCTGCTGCAATCCATTGCTGTACTGAGGTATTCAGGCTCCCTCCTGGAACTTGTATGTGGAGTCAGCACAGCTATCAGCCATGCAACTGTAAGGCCACATGGCTATGCAGAGAGGATATGCGAGTACATGGGGTGAGTGTGTTACAAGGCAAGATGGAGAGAGAGAGAGAGAGAGAGGGAGAACCCTGTTCCCTTGGGATTGTTTAGCTTGGGTTTGAGATAGACTGGGTGATTTTTCAAACTGTCCAATGAACTTCCCAAGTTTCTATGTATTTTTGATAGGTCCACTGCCTAGTTAGACTGACAGGCATCTATGCCCAAGCTCCTCGCCTTGCACCATTTTGACTTCTGTTGCACATGCCTGCCTTCCCCTGCTCCAACTAAGCAATCTGGTAAGAAGGTAGGAAGGGAGGACTGTTAATTCCCTTGGTAGAGCAATACTATTATCCCCTGGGGTGTAAAGTTTGTAGCTTCCTGGTAAAGCAAACAGGCTTATGCTCCCCAGTTTATTAAGCCTAATGTCTAAGTCCCTTTGCTCTCTTCCCTTTATTAATAATTAGTTAACTACTGACAGTAACAGTATGTAGGCTCTTGTGTAAGAAAAATTTCACAACACAAGTCCAAGTGAATATTAGGGTATGCTTATTAAAGCTGGGGATGGTAAAACAGGGAAGGGCTTAGCATAGAAGAAGCAACAGGAGAGCCTAGTCTGGGCTGCCTTAGCTGACTGGGAAGTCAGAGAAAAGGGGGCCTTGGGGATGGGTTCAGGGGATTAGCCTGGGATGAGCTGCTGCTGCCCGTTGCTCCCTGGTCACAATTCTCATGCGGTCCCTTAGAGTTTAGGAAATGTGTGCCTGTGGGGGAAAGTGAGGGAAGAAGAAAGGTAAGGGAATGGCATGGGCTGCTCCCCAGAGGGAGAGCATGCATGCTGGTTGCTTTGTCTTGAGGCTTTTATCTCTCCATTGCAGGCAGGAATCTTAGGGGAGATCTCAGAGGAGGGTTTTAGTAGAATATTCATCAGTTTTCCAGGTGTGCTCTTTCAGGGTCATGGTCTCTACTGATAGGTCAGCACCAGGGAAGGAGTTTTAGTCTTTGCAGCTGGTGCTGGCATTGCCCACATGGTTTTGTTGCTTTTCTGGGCCTGGAGCTGAAATACAACTGAGTCCTAGATGCTATCTCTAGGGAGGTGACCTGTATCTGGCTGCAAATTGCTTAGCCTGTTTGTTCATCTCCCTGTCTCAGTTTCCCTATTCCACTTCTCCTAACTTACTTACCTGTCTCAGTTCTACTTTAGATTTGAATTTACTATAATAGATACACTAGTTTCTTGGACAGTGCTTAAATGGGTAGTTACAGGGACAAGCAGTAATGACAAATATTCAGTATCATTAGACAGTCTTGACTTCAGTCTAGCATGACTCTCAGTGGCTTGTCAGGAGATAAGGGTAAAGCTGGAATTCCTAGGCTTAATTCTGCATGTGTGTGTGTGCGCAGAAAAGCCTGTTTGTTTGTTTGTTTGTTTGTGTATTTATATATATTTTGATGATGTTATTACAGTTGTCCCAATTTTCCCCCTTTGCCCCCCTCCACCTGGTACACCCCTTCCCTCCAGCAATCCTCCCCTTACTTCATGTCTATGGGTTGTGCATCTAAGTTCTTTGGCTTCTCCATTTTTATACAATTCTTAACATCCTCCCTGTCTATTTTGTACCTATCAATTATGCTTCTTATTCTCTGCACCTTTTCTCCCATTCTCTCCCCTCCCCCTCCCAGCTGATAACTCTCCAAATGATCTCCATACCTATGATTCTGTTCCTGTTCTTGTTGTTTGCTTAGTTTGTTTGTTTGTTTGCTTTTGGATTTAGTTTTGTGAATTTGTTGACTTTTTAATATTGATAGTTTGATCTTCTTCTTTTTCTTAACTAAGTCCCTTTGACATTTCATGTAATAATGGCTAGGTTATGATGAACTCCTTTAGCTTTACCTTGTTTGGGAAGCACTTTATCTGCCCTTCCATTCTAAATGATAGCTTTGCTGGATAGAGTAATCTTGCGTGTAGGTCCTTGCCTTTCATGACTTAGAATACTTCTTTCCAGCTACTTCTTACCTACAAAGTTTCTTTTGAGAAATCTGCTGATAGTCTTATGGGCACTCCTTTATAGGTAACTCTCTGCTTTTCTCTTGCTGCTTTTTTTTTAAAGATTTTATTTATTTATTTATTTTTTAGAGAGAGGAGAAGGGAGGGAGAAAGAGCAATGTATGGTTGCCTCTCACATGGTCCTCACTGGGGACCTGGCCTGCAACCCAGGCATGTGCCCTGACTGGGAATCGAACCGGGACCTTTTGGTTCCCAGCCCGTGCTCAATCCACTGAGTTACACCAGCTGGGGCTGTCTCTTGTTGCTTTTAAGATTCTCTCTTTCTCTTTGGCATTTTAATTATGATATGTTTTGGTGTAGTCCTCTTTGGGTCCAACTTGATTGGGATTCTCTGTGCTTCCTGGACACATATGTCTATTTCCTTTGGCAAATTAGGGAAATTTTCTTTCATTATTTTTTCAAGTAAGTTTTCAATTTCTTGTTCTTCCTGTTCTCCTTCTGGCATCCATATGATTTAGATGTTGGTATGTTTGGAGATGTCTCAGAGTTTTCTTATACTATCCTCATTTTTTTTTGAATTCTTGTTTCTTCTTTCTATTCTGGTTGAATGTTTGTTTCTTCCTTATGTTCCAAATCATTGATTTGAATCCTGGCTTCCCTCCCTTCACTGTCAGTTTCCTGTTAAGAAAATAAATTTTTCTTTAATTCACTTCGCGTAACCTTCATTTCTTCCTTTATGTTGTTGCCATACTCAATTAGTTCTTTGAGCATCCTGATCACCAGTATTTTGAACTCTGTATCTAATAGGTTGGGTATCTCCCTTTTGTTTAATTATTTTTCTGGATTCTTGTTCTCTTCTTTCATTTGGGCCATATTTCTTTGTCTCCTCAATTTGGCAGCCTCCCTATGTTTGTTTCTGTGTATTAGGTAAAGCTGGTTTGACTCTCTGTAAATTAAGTGGGGTAAAGACTTAGGTAATCTCCAGGGTGGAGCAACCTACTTCACTGCTTTGTGGCTCTGTGTGGGGGGAGGGCTCAGAGAGGGGACTGTGCCACTGCCTGGCTTCTGGGGATTTGTCCAGCACTTGCCCCATTTCCAGTAACTGCACCCATTCCCTGTATGTGACTGGCTCTTCCATCTGTTGCTCTGGTGTTGAATCCCAGAGTGGGTGGGTTTGTGTACATTTTAAGACCATGTGGGCCCTTTAAGGGGAGTTTCCTGAAAATCTGGTAGTTTCTTCTGCTACCCCAACCTCCTCTGATTTTTACAGCCAGATGTTATGGGATTTATCTTCCCAGCACTGGAACCCTGGGCTGTGCGGTCTGGCCTAGAGCTGGGTTCACTAACTCCCAAGGTATCCCTCCCAATTTTTATCTACCACACATGAATGTGGGACTGCCTGTGCCCATTCTGCTGCAGCTGCCATCTCTGTGTCTCCGCCTCTCCTTCCCAACTGGATGAATGTGGTTTCTTTAAATCTTGGTTGTCAGATTCCCATATAGTTCAATTTTCTGACACTTCTGGGTGTTATTTGTTTTGAGATTTAGTTGTAATTATTTTTGTGGTTGTGCGAGGAGGCAAAACATGTCTACCTACGCCTCCATCTTAACCAGAAGTCCTGGAATATCCTGGGTTTAAACATGATGAGACTCATCCACTAGGAAGGAGCTGTTCTGTGGAAGGAGCACTGCCCCCAAACAGGAAGTTCAGTGACATGGTAGTGACAGAAAATGCTGAGCATGGCATTTTTCAGATCCTTAGTCTATGAATTCCCATAAGTTCACTTTCTAAATCCAGAAAATGCAGAAATGAGATTTGACAAACCTTTTCCATAGTGGCTGTACCATTTTACACTCCCACCAATCGTGCACAAGGGTTTCAAGTTCTCCAGATTCTCACCAACACCGGTTATGGTTATTTATTTATTTATTTTTTGCATGTGTTTGTTTGTAAAATGGTTGGATATTTTACCTGTGTTTGTGTGTGTGTGCGCATATTCAAATATACATATATGCATATTAATTGGACATTAATGCTTAAATAAATTAATTGTGGGCATAATAATTATTATTTTTAATTACCCTTTGTTGCCCTTCTTCCATTTCTCATCTCTGGCAACCACCAATCTGTTCTCTGTATGAGCTTGTGCGTGTTTTTTTTTATTTCTTAGATTCCACATATAAGAAGGATTATACAAAAAAAGAAGGGTCATACAATATTATTTTTCTAAGATTTTATTTATTTACTTTTTTTTAGAGAGGGGTAAGGGAAGGAGAAAGAGAGGGAGAGAAACATTAATGTCTGAGGGATACATCGATTGGTTGCCTCTCACATGCCCCCAGTGGGGGACATGGTTGCGACCCAGGCATGTACCCTGAGTGGGAATCGAACTGACAAACTTTCAGTTAGCAGTGCAGTGCTCAGTCCACTGAACCACACCAACCAGGGCAGAGTCATATAATATTTTTCATTCTCTATGACTTATTTCACTTAGCATAATGCCTACAAGGTCCATTCATGTTGTCAAAAATGGCAAAATTCATTCATTCATTTTTTTCATAGCAGCCCAATTTACAATAGCTAAGTGCTGGAAGCAACCTAAGTGCCCATCAGTAAATGAATGGATCAAAAAACTATGGTACAGGCCCAGCTGGTGTAGCTCAGTGGATTGAGCGCGGGCTGAGAACCAGAGGGTTCCGGTTCGATTCCCAGTCAGGGCACATACCTGGGTTGCAGGCCAGGTCCCCAGTGAGGGCCATGTGAGAGGCAACCATACATTGCTCTTTCTCCCTCCTTTCTCCTCTCTCTAAAAATAAATAAATAAAATCTTTAAAAAAAAACCACTATGGTACATTTACATGATGGAATACTATGCAGCAGAAAGAAGGAGCTCCTACCCTTTGTGAAGGCATGGATGGATCTGAAGAGCATTATGCCAAGTGAAATAAGCCAGGCAGTGAAAGACAAATACCATATGATCTCACCCATGAGTGGAACATAATGAACAAAACAAAATTTTCATTCATTTTTAATGGCTGAATAGTATTCCAGCATATTTGTATACCACATTTTCTTTATCCATTCATCCATCGATGGACAGTTAGGTTGCTTCCATAGCCTCACTATTATAAATAATGCTACAGTCAACATGAGGGCGCAGATACCTTTTCAAATTACTGTTTTTGTTATATAAATACCCAGAAGAAGGATTACTGGGTCATATGATAGCTCTATTCTTAATTTTATGAGGATTTTCCATACTGTTTTCCTTAGTGCCTGTGCCAATGCAAATTTTAGCCAACAGTCCACAAGGCTGACCTTTTCTCCACCACCTCCTCAACACGTGTCATTTCATGTCTTTTTGATAATAGCCATTCTGACTGGTGTGAGGTATTGTCTCATTGTGGGTTTGATTTGCATTTCCCTTACAAGTAATGATGTTCAGCATTTTTTCACATACCTGTTGGCCATCTGTATATCTTCTTTGGAAAATTGTCTTTTCAGAGCTTGTCCATTTTTTAGTTTGATAGTTTGAGTTTTTTGCTATTGAGTTATAAAAATTCTTAATTTTGGATATTATGGGCAAATTTCAGTGTTTTCTGAGTCTTTTTGGTCCGCTTCTCTCCACCACTTCCCACTTCCATCACTCAGGACTGCATGAGGTTGTGCTTACTCCACCTTCCCAGAAGACTTACCCAGCCAGCCTGCTATACAACTCTTTTGCCTTGCAGGGCTCAGGGCTCTTCAGAGGGCCTTTCATGTCCTTGAGCTATGGGATTCCTCAGTCTTTTCCAGGCTGAGCCAGGTTGGTTTTCAGGGATACCATCAGTCTATAATTCCATGGCTCTCATTCTATCTCCCTGAAGTTCTTGTTGTTGTTAATGTTTTTAAGATTTAATTTATTTTTAAAGAGAGGGGAAGGGAGGGAGAAAGAAAGAGAGACAAACATCAATGTATGGTTGCTTCTTGCATGCCCCCTACTGGGGACATGGCCCACAACCCAGGCATTTGCCCTGACTGGGAATTGAACCAGCGACCCTTTGCTTTGTAGTCCAGCACTCAATCCACTGAGCCACACCAGCCAGGCCTCCCTGAAATTCTTCATCCTTTCCAGTGACCTTAAATCTCCTCTTGGGTAGAACAATATGCTCTTAGAGCATCATGATGATACTCTTCATCATCATGAAATTTTCCTGAATCAGTTGTTTATAGTATAAAATTTGAAGTTTGGCATTCAAACTAGGTTTCGGTAACTCAAAAAGTATTTCCTGCCCTGGCTGGTGTGGCTCAGTGGATTGAGGGCTAGCCTGTGGACCAGAGGGTCACTGGTTCGATTCCCAGTCAGGGCAAATGCCTGGGTTGGTATGCTTCTTAGTTAGTTTTTTTCCTTCTCAATGTTTTACTTTGAAATATGAGGGGGGAAATCTTATAGTTATACATGAAAAAGATAGACATAATCACAGGTAAAAGCAAAGAAAATCTAACCAGAAAGCAGGTGTTGAACCTGAAATTCTGAGTGTGACATGTTGCAGGGCTGAAAAGAAGGGTAATTAGTATTCCTTTCCTTCTTCCTCATCCTCTCTTACAAGAGAATCCACATCAACATCCTCATAATCTTTTTCAAGGGCAGCCATGACCTCAGGGGCTTCAGAAAACTCTCTTTCCTCCATGCCATCACCCATGTACCAGTAGACAAAGGCACGCTTGACATACACAAGGCCAGGTGAGCCTTGGCCTCAGCAGTAACTGGTGGTGTTGCTCAGGACACACATAGCTTACTGTATTTTGGCCAGTTCTCCACCAGGTACCACAGTGGGAGGCTGGTAATTAATGACAACTTTGAAGCCAGTGGATGCTGCACTTAGTCTTGATGGTGGCAATGGCAGTGTTGACATCTTTGGGAACCATGTCACAATGGTACAATAGCAGCAAGCCATGATGTATTTATTTACCATGGCAAGGGTCACATTTCACCATCTGGTTGGCTGATCTCTGCTACAGAAAGCAGACAGTGGCCTTTCTCAGCAAAGATGAAAGGGGAATATGTGGCCAGAGGAAAGTGGATGCAGGGATAGGGCACCAGGTTGGTCTGGAATTCAATCAGATCAATATGCAGGGTTCCATCAAACCTGAGGGAAGCAGTGGTGGAGGACACAATCTGGCTTATTAGGAGGTGAAGGGTAGTGTAGGTTGGGCTGTCAGTATCGAGGTTTCTACAATAAATGTTGTAGATGGCCTCATTGTCAACCATGAAAGCACAACCAGAGTGCTCCGGTGTGGTGTGGGTGGTGAGGATGGAGCCATAGGGCTCCACTACAGCTGTGGAAGTCTGGGGCACTGGGTACATGGAGAACTCCAGCTTGGACATTTTGCCTTAACTGACAGAGAGACGTTCCATCACCAGGGAGATGGACCCAGAACCAGTTCTTCCACATGCTTGCCAGAGGCTGTCTCACTGAAGAAGGTGTTGAAGGAGTCCTCTCCTCCACCAATGGCATTGTCACTTGGCATTTGGCCATCGGGCTAGATGCCATGGATGGAGATGAACTCACACATGGTTGTGGGTTAGCAGGCTCAGGCAACAGGACTAGACACTGGGTCCCAGTTACTATTCCTGATAAGCTAAGAGTCAAAGCACAGAACAAACAAACAAATAAAATGAACAAAAAAAAGCAGCTTAATTGGAAAAAGCACTAGAACAGGAGTCAGAATATAGGTTTAAGTCCTGACTTCATGGCCTGCTGAGTATTTTATTTTAGACAATTGGTAAACTCTAATCCTCTGTGTTGCTTTTTAATTTTTTTCCCATTTGTACTTTGAGGATAAAAATAGCAGAAAAAGCTCTGACCAGTGTGGCAAAGAGAAAGATTATCAGTTTAATTTCAGTCAGGACACATGCCTGGGTTGTATGTTCAGTCCTCGGTCAGGGCTCGTGTAAAAGACAACCAATCAATGTTTCTCTCCCTCTCTTTCCCACTCCCTTCCCCTCTCTCTAAAAAATAAATAAATATTTTAAAACAAATAAATAAATAATTTTAAATAAATAGATATTTTCAAATAAATAGATATTTTAAATAAATGCTTTTGTTTAAAAATATTTATTTATTTTTTAAAAATATTTAAAATTAAATATTCTTTAAAAAATAAATAATTTTTTTAAAAAATAAAAATAAAAATCATTGACTTGTACCAGTGAAAATAAGACTGATATGGATGGACTTTTGGGCCTCATGCTGGAACAGGTGTGGGGAAGTGGGCACAAGCATAGAAAGCTATCAGGAAGGTCAATTTAGATGACCTTTCTGAGAAGTCATTAGGCAGTATGTTGCAGACTTTAAAAAAACTATACATTCCCTTGATTCAGCAACCCTACCTCCTAAAGGGAATGATTGGACAAATGAGATAAGACATATCTATGACAAGAACCACTACAGGGTTATTTATAAACTTTCAAAACTGGAAAGGATTTACACATAACACTAGTTTCAAATGTCATGGAACATCCATAAAATGGAATGGAATACAGTACAAAAATATAAATAATTTTGTAGATCTACATTGCTTGACATGGGGACACATTTATGATGTATTTCTAAGTTTAAGCTGTTATTTTAAAAGACAGAAACAACCAACCAAAATGAGGTCATGTGTTCAGCCAAATCAACAAGACTCCATGCCTAATGTAATGCAGTTTCAGCTCCTCCCAGGAGTAGAGTTCTACGCCAGTCTGGAGCTCCCTGGCCAGCACTAGTGAGGCCATCTGCCTGATAAAGGCCCTCTGCCCTCTCCTATGAAAAGGTGACCTAGCCTGAAATAATTCACTCTTAACTTCTTAGTCCTACTCTGTCTACCTATGAAAAACTTTCATTTTGTATAATTCCTAGGAGTACCTTTCTAGTTACTAGATGAAGTGCTCCCTGCTTCATGAATCCTTTAATCAAGAAACCATGCAACATAATTGTACATATAGTAGAAACCCATTTTTGTTTTTAAAAAAGACATTTAAAAATATACACTTCTGGAAGACTGTTTAGAAACATTAAGGTATTAAGGGTGTCACCTCCCCCTCTCCCCCACTAAACATGTTATCGCACTCTGTGTGTTTGTGAGCATTGTGGGCATCTGACCTGGATTGCCACAGGAGCTTTCTGGCACATCTTGGAGCCTCCCTTGGCCCCTCCAGTCCTGTTATCCACTAGCAGCCAGAGGGAACCTTGGCAGCTTGGACTCCTCAATCCTTTTCTCACCCTCCAATGATGTCCCATCACACATAGAATAATATGTGACCTCACCTACCTCTCTCACTTCTCCTCTGTTATTCCCAGGGCAAGAGCCTCTTGAACACGCCAGGCAAATGTTTTTCTCACAAATGTTCACATGGCGCATCCTCTCCTTTCCTTCAAGTTTCTTCCTTCAAGTATTATCTCCTCAGAGAAACCTTTCCCAACCTCCCTAAACCCTACTGCCCTTATCCAGACACTTGTTCCCTTACCTGCCCCATTGTCTTCTCAGTCTTTACCTCTTCCTGAGTTTTTACTGCTTGCCTATTAAAAAGGGCCAAGGCTTTGTCTGTCTGCTCTGCGCCCTTCCCCTGGGTTCAGCACAGCACCTGCTGGATCAGTGATGATGTCCTGAATGAACAAGTGAATGAAGATGGGGAAAAAAATCTCTGGTCACAGACTCACTGATAATATTAATTTTTCTCTTTTGTGCTTTTTTACATTTTCTGACATGTTTTACAGTGGATATATAATACCATTACAACAAGAAAATTAAACAAATTTTGTATTAGTTTCCTAAGGCTGCAGTAACAAAGTAGCACCATCACAGACTGAGTAAACAGCAGAAATTTCTCTTCTCGTGGCCCTGAAGGCTGGAAGTCTGAGATGAAGGTGTCCACAAGGTTGGTTCTTTCTGAGGCTATGAGGAGAATCTGTTTCAGCCTCTCCCCAAAAGTCTGGTGGTTTTGGGCAATCTCTGATTTTCTTGGCTTGTAGCAACATCACCCCAATCTCTGTCTTCATATTCACACAATATTCTCCATGTGTGCGTGTCTGCTTCCGAATTTCCCCTTTTATAAGGAACATCAGCCATATTGACCCACCCTAGTGACCTCATTGTAACTGCACCCACTCTGTAAAGACCCTGTTTTCTTATTTAGTCATATTCTGAGGTCCTGGGGGTTATGTCTCCAACAGATCTTTTTGGGGAGACAAGTAACCCATAAGAAAAGTGTTTCCATAAACAAAGAAAAAATGATGAATTTCTGAAATGCAATGTCAGAAACATGTGGAATTTTAAACCTCCTCTCCTGTGATGATGTCTTGGTGCCCCACAAACAGAATCTACCTCATCCACCGCCTTCCAGCACTGCAGGAGAAAGGTCTTCCTTTGGAAGTACTCTCAGCCTCATTATTACTTCTGGGGTGTCTTTTTCCTTCTTGAAAGTTTATTTTTGTATCCTGTTGTTAAATGAAATGCAACCTCCCCTGGTGAAGAGTGGAAGGAATAGTTTGTGGGGGGTTTTGGTCAGAAAAGCTAGCATTTTGCTGGTATTTACGTAGTGACCTACAAGGCCTAGTCTCTTGTGCTTTTCATGCTTGCTTGTGCTGTGCTAATTCCGAGACTTGGTTTTTGTGAGATGCACTGTGGGCTCTGCCAGGTCTCCCACTGCGGCAGAAGAGTTGGGAGTGCCTGGTCCTGTTTGCCCAGCACTGTTGGCATGCGCACATCCCACTTGTCCACACTGCCTACCAGACCGGCCTTGATGTTGCCTGTAGTCATCAGAGTCCTCTGCCCATCATCTTTGATTCTGATCTACAGGCAAATCCTTCCAAGGAGGTGTGTGTGTGGGTGGGAGTGGGACTCAAATTAGAATAAAAGAGGAGAAAAGCTAAACTTAGGGTCAGTGCCAGAGCCTGCTGGTGAGTTGGCAGAATAAGCAAGGCTTTCTGGGAGAGATTCAGAGGAGATGTAGGTGGGACATTTCAGGAAACCAACTGGGAGGTGTGGGCTACCTGCTCACATACTCTCCCCTCCCCATCCTCGCAGAGTCCTTTGTCCACACATCTCAATTGAATTCATTTATTCACTGATAACAGTAAGTTTTACTACAGCAGCAGCACCATTCCCACAACAATGAGTTTCCGTGAAGCCAGGCATCATACTCAGCATGTTACATGGGTTATTTCATGGAAGGCTCACAAAAACCTTACTAAGTACATTCCACTGTTTTTTTTAGGATTGGGGGCTCGCTGCACTCCTCTCTGGGGCACAGGCATGCAGAGAGCAGGGCCTGGCAGTGTGTCCAGAACACGGCTCCTCTTGGAACCCTTGCAAACACTTTATGAGGCAAGCTGGGCTCAGCAGCTTGCCAGATGGCCCGAGTTGGGCTCCCATCCAGCCCTGATGCAGCCTCTCCCCAGGCATCAGGGATCCCCAGGACAGGCTTCCGGAGAAACATTCAGCAAGAGAAGTCTTGCTCATCTAAAGGTGTGTGTATCAGGCACTAGCCAGAGCCCCAAGGCTGCCCTGAAACACACTTTTTTCTTACACCTTTAAAAGATTCTTTTATTTTCTAGAAAATATATTGTGTATGTTACTGAACTCTGGTTCATGTTCCCAATGCTTTGAAAAGCCTACACTTAAAGTGTCAGAGTTTAGAGTAAGGAAGGGTTTATGATAGAGAAGGTGCTGACCAATAAGATGGGAGAACTAATGGGCCTCAAACCCATTTTGCTCTCCGGCCCAGGCCAAGTGTTTATAAGGGTTTAGGGAAACACATGGGCAGAAGCGCTGGAGGTAAAGTGGCAATAGCAGCAGACCTTTCTGGACAACAGAACTTTGGCTTCTGAAAGAGTTCTGGTATTCAAGTTGCAGTCATGTTTGGTTCTTTGGGCTGTGGGGGGTAGGGTGGGGCTTTGGTTCCAGGTGCAGCTGGAGGTCAAAATTCTTTCCAATGAGCATGCTTTTGCTGCATGACTTGTGGTTTTGGTCTGTTGTTTCTGAAAAACAACTCGGTATCTTGTAAAACAGGATAGAATCATTTAGAGTCACTTCTGCGGACACACACACTATAGATATATCTATCTATAGACATATAGATATATAGATATGGAATAACACTAACATTTGTTTGGTAATCTCCTTTCTAAAAACTTTTCAACAAGTATAACATACTACAGAAAAATGCACAAATCTAGTAAACTTTTTCACATAATATATAACAAACATCCTAACATAACATTGTCTTCTATGTCATAATGATTCATAATTGTGCAGTATTCCATTTTGCTCTGTGATTGCCTGAGCTCAGACAACTTTCACATGAATTTCTAAGTGGGACTCTTAAGGTCTTGCACCTTCTTCTAGGCCATCTATGGAAATTCCTAGGCCATAGGATCACCTATATCAGCATCCTGGGACTCTTGATAAAGATCTTTGAGTTTCCACCTGAGTTGTCCTGAATAAGAGTGTCAGGATTTGGGGGCCAGGCATGTTTTTTTTTAATGTATTAATTTTTAGAGTAAGATAAGTAGGGAGAGAGGGAGGGAAGGAGGGAGGGAGAGAGAGAGAAAGAGAGAGAGAGAGACATCAATTTATTGTTCCACTTATTTATGCATTTATTGGCTGATTCTTGTGTGTGCCCTGACCAGGGATCGAACCTACAACCTTGGTGTAGGAGGACAACGCTCTAACCAAGCGAGTACCCAGCCATTTATCTTCATTTTAAATAATCCTATCTGGGAAGTTTTCAGGGCGGTTATGGCCCTTTTATCATTTTAACCTTCTTCCCTGGGGACTCATTGTTAGGAATGAGTGAGGAAGTAACTCTGTTTGCTTTCATGGTCCTCAGTGACACTGTGATCATAGAGTTTCTGCTTCCTGGGAGGTTATGTGGGGATAAGTCATCTTATGGGAGAAAGACCAAGCACTGTAACATACTCACTGAGTATTTCTGGGCAAGCCACTTTACTTCAAAGAGACTTCATTTTCTCATTTAAAAATTTTGATAGTGAAAATAATGATCTCATAGTGCTGTTATAGGACCATATGAGATAACATCTGTGAAAGTCTTTGCACACCAAAACCTGCTCTTATATACTGTTATCATTAACATCATCATCATCAACAGCTCAACCCATTCCCTTCTCAGCCACAGGGTCCTAGTTAATGGTTACTTCTACACCTATGATGTCCAACACAGTAGCCACTAGCCACATAGATGGATGAATGGATAGGTGGACGGATGGAAGGATGGATGGATATATGATAAAATTAATGTAGGAAAATATTAATGGTAGAACCAAGGTCTGTGGTTTTACTCTTTTTCTCTTTTTTAAAAAATATATTTTATTGGTTTTACTATTACAATTGTCCCATTTCCCCCTCTTTATTCCCTTCTGCCCTGCACACACCCTCCCACCTGCATTTCCCCCTTTAGTTCATGTCCCTGGGCCGTACATATAA